>LPNX010294866.1:311281-328731 GCA_001517045.1 Pseudotsuga menziesii | reverse complement strand
AATATGTAATTAAAAACAAAATCAAATACACTACCCTATCAATCAGATAAATTCTAGTAAAAGGAAATAAGCAGAAAAAGACAAAAAAGGCACCGACGCTAATCCCCCCAGGGGGGATGGGGAATGGGCTCGAAAGAGCCTATTCAAAGGATGATTTTATTATAGAGGTTACAATATCAAAGAAATTATAAAACAGAGCTTTCTTGGTCCTTATACAGGCTGAAACCAAGATATTACAGTTTATGTAAAACAATTACAAATTATGTGACGAAAGAGAGCCCCCTGGGGGGATTTGAGCGCTCCAACAGCCACTTTGGACAGCATATTCTTTTCTTATCTGTCATACCTGCTAAATGACATCAAATTAATTGTAATAACAAATTCCCCAAAGCACTTTAAGAGTGCCTTTGGGTCAGCCTACTTTATCTCAAAAAATTTATGAAATTGAACTAGTTAAACCGACGAAAATGGAACCAAGGAAAGCAAGCTTTCCTTGGGATCTTGGCTTGATTTTTTTGAATCCAATTAACAGCACTGATATTGAAGAATATTTAAATTATTTAACAGCAAATGAAACTACCTTAACAGCAAGCTATTGATTCTTCACTAAAATACTTGCGAAACTAAGGCAATTTTAGCTAGATCTCTTGAATTTGAAATTTATGTGCACAATGAAACTAAGATATAGAAAATTTAAGGGATATTGATAATTAGATCTATGTATGATTTTATTTATGAGATAGATCAGTATTTAAAAATAAACCTTAAAGTAACCAGCTTTGAGGAAAGTTTAATAATTTTTAAAGGAGGAAGAGAGAGAAAGAGTGTTGGTTTCTTTGAAGATCCACAGTAGAGATTTCAGGTGGAATGCCGAGGGAATATGCATTTGAACTATTTTAAGGAGAATGAAGAAGCAAACTAGATCAGCATCCTCTCCAAAGTGTGAACCTGCAACTCAGCTGAAATCAAAGAACTTGCCAAGGCACTTGTGAGATCCGATTAGTACATACAAAGAGATTCAAGATAACATGCATATAAGCTTATAGGACATGCTAGATCTAGAATTCTAAACATGCATCAAAGGAGAGTGATAGTCAATAAACTTATTGAACAACATCTTTCCTATCAAGATTGTAATAATCTAATTACCAATCTTAACCACAGATCTACAAGAAAATAGCAAGAAATGACCACAGATACAGGTTACCTCAGTAGAAATCCTGAATTCAATCAATTAAAAATATTTGGTTGTCTGATATACATGCATACTCCCACAGAGAAAATATAAAAGTTAGATCCTTCATAAAAGAAGGGATTGTTTGTAGGATATAGTGATCAATCAAAAACTGACTCCATCAAAGCTAAGTTGATTCCTCAAGTATCCTCATGGAGGAAACCAAAATAAATGCTTGATTTTATATCCAACTTATTTGAAGGAAGAAACACCAATAGAAAATGACCTTGAGGAATCACCTCAAAAGTGTAAAGGATCAAAATTCAAAACCATGCAATCATATTTCACAAGAGTAGCTCAAATCAAGGAATATTTGGAAGCTATTCGTGATATGGTTGAAGAATCATAAATTGTAATGACCACCTTGAATGGTATTCCAAGAGGATTGGGAATCATTTATTCAAGGAATCTGTACAAGAAGAAGACTAACCAAGTTCTGACAATTATGGGAACAAGATATAATAGTAGTCAGAGAAGAGGAGCTAAATGAAAATGAAGATCAAGATTTGGTTGTCCATACCAAAGGAAAGAACAAGAGAAAGAGTTATGACCATCCTCCTAGAAACACTCAAGGTTTTAAGAATACCAATAAATCCTTCTCAAATTATGAATTCTTCACCTTTCATAAAATGGGACACATTGATATAAACTATCCCATGACAGCAAAACGAGTCAAGAATAAGAAAATATTTCAAGCCCATGCTATTGAAGACAACGATCAAGAAGATGAGAAAAGAACTAAGGAAAATTACGATTCCTTTAAAGAGTATGTCTTGATCTCTTCACTCATAGTTTAAGTTTCACCTGGGAATGAAACTTGGATAGTATATAGTTGTGCCTCCAAGCACATGACATGTTATAAGGAATTACTCTTATGTCTTATATAGAAGGAGTCCCCACACAAAGTGCTGCTTGGAGATGTTTACCAATATCCCATCAAAGGAATGGGAGAATCCTCATATAAGTTTGAATCTTGAAATTCCATGAAGATGAAGGATTTCTTGTATGTCTCGAGACTAAAAAATAAGCTTCTTTCTATCTCAGCCTCGGATAGGAAATGGTTCCAAGTTTCTTTTTTGGATGGAGAAGTCCTCATGTGGACAAAAGGAAAAACTATAGATGATGCAATAGTAATTGGAGTTGAAGAAGGAGGACTCTACAGGTTGAAGGAACATGTGGATTCAACATTGATTACTAGTACCATTAGCCCATGTGAGTTATGGAACATAATACTTTCTTATATACATTACAAAGCATTAAAAATTGTGAGCAAGGTTTTGAGATGCTTACCAAAAATTCAGATATATCATTAAGGAGTGTGCAAATGATGTACACAAGGAAAGAATACTAACAACCATTATCCAAATAGTGACAACAAAGAAAAATGGATCTTAGATATTGTTCATCCATATATATGTGAGCCAATGCACACTACTTCATTAACCGAGTATGTTTACTATGCTTCCTTTATTGATGATTACTCCAGCAAAACTTGGATTTATTTATTGAAGAAGTATAAATAGTTTGAAAGGTTCAAAGATTTTAAGGCCCTTGAATAAAATCTACCTAAAAATAGGATCAAGATCTTAAGATCGTATAAGGGAGGATACTTCACATCAAGTGAATTCAATGAGTATTGCAAATATGCTAATATTAAGAGGGAGCTCACCATTCCCTATAATCCACAACAAAATGGTGTAGCATAAAGAAAGAATAGATATATCATGGAAGATGTAAAATCCATGATCCATGATCAAGATCTACCTATGTACCTATGGGAAGAAGTAGCCAGAAAAACAGTATATGTTCAGAACAAAATTTCCCACAATACCCTTTGAAACAAGACTCCATCAGAGATGTTTATTGTAGAAAATCATGAATGCAATCACCTAAATATATTTGGTTGTCTGGTATACATACACATTCCTAAGGAGAAAATATCAAAGTTAGATCCTTCAGAAAAGAAGGAATTGTTTGTAGGATAAAGTGAGAAATCAAAAGCTGACTCGATCAAAGATAAGTTAATTCCTCAAGTATCCTCAAGGAGGAAAACAAAAGAAATTTCTGATTCTCTATCCATCTTATTTGAAGAAAGAAACATCAATAGAAATATGACCTTGAGGAATCACCTCAAAAGTGTAAAGGATCAAAAGTTAGAAACCATGCAATCATATTTCACAAGAGTAGCTCAAATGAAGGAGAAGTTAGAAGCTATTGGTGATATAGTTGAAGAATAAGAAATTGTAATGGCCACCTTGAATGGTCTTCCAAGAGATTGGGAATCCTTTATCTGAGGAATTTGTTCAAAAAAATACTAACCATGTTTTGGGAAGAATGTGTTCAAGAAGAAGAAAGAATAGGAGCCAGAGAAGAGAAGCTAAATGAAACTGAGGATCAAGATTTGGTTGTCCATACCAAAGGAAGGAACAAGAGAAAGAGTTATGACCATCCTCCTAGAAAGAATCAAGGATTTAAGAATACCAAGAAATACTTCTCAAATTATGAATGCTTCATCTATCATAAGATGGGACACATTGCTATAAACTATCCCATGAAGGAAGAATGAGTCAAGAAGAAGAAAATATTTCAAGCCCATCCTGCTAAAGACAATGATCAAGAAGATGAGGAAAGAACTAAGGAAAATGAATATTCCTGTGAAGAGTATGCCTTGATATATTCACTCGTAGGTTCAATTTCACCAGGGAATGAGACCTGGATAGTAGACATTGGTTCCTCCAAGCACATGACACGTTACAAGGACTTACTCTCATGTCTTGTACAGAAGGAGTCCCCACTCAAAGTAATGCTTAGAGATGATTACCAATATCCCATCAAAGGAATCAGAGAATCCTCTTATAAGTTAGAGTTTGGAAATTCCATGAACATGAAGGATGTCCTATATGTCCCAGGACTTAGAAAGAACCTTCTTTCTATCTCAGCCCTAGATAAGAAAGTGTTACGATATTATTTTGTGGATGGAGAAGGCCTCATGTGCACAAAAGGAAAAACTATAGATGATGCAATAGAAATTGGAGTTGAAGAAGGACTCTATAGGTTGAAGGGACAATTATATTCAACATTGATTACTAGTACCATCAACCGATGTGATCTATGGCATAGAATACTTTCTCATATATATTACAAATCATTACCAATTGTGAGGAAGGTTGTGACATGTTTACCAGAAATCCAGATAGATCGTGAAGGAGTGTGCAAAGAATGTGCACAAGGAAATAATACTAAGAACCCTTATCCAAATAGTGACAACAAAGCAAAAGCGATCTTAGATATTATTCATTCAGATATATGCAGGCCAATGAAAACTACTTCATTAAGCAGGTATGTTTACTATGTTTTTTTCAAGGATCCTTCTTGAAGAAGAAGGATGAATTGTTTGAAAGGTTCAAAGACTTTAAGGAACTTGTAGGAAACCTCTCTAAAAATATGATCAAGATCTTAAGATCGGATAATGGAGGAGAATTCACATCAACTGAAATCAAAGAGCATTGCAAAGAGGCTGGGATTAAGAGGGAGCTCACCATTCCCTTTAATCCACAACCAAATGGTGTAGTAGAAAGAAAGAACAGATCTATCGTGGAATATGTAAAATCCATGACCCATGATCAAGATCTACCTATGTACCTATGGGAATAAGTATCCAAAACAATAGTATATTTTCATAACAAAATTTTCCATAGTAGCCTTGGAAAGAAGACTCCATAAGAGATGTTTATCGGAGAAAATCGTGAAGTCAATCACCTAAAGATATTTGATTACCTAGTATACATACACATTCCCAAGGAGAAAATATCAAAGTTAGATCCTTCATAAAAGAATGGATTGTTTGTAGGATATAGTGATTAATCAAAATCTTATCGAATCAATATCCCAGGATATTGTCAAATTGAACTAAATAGAGATGTCACCTTTGATGAAAATACTACTTTCAAGAAATCAAAGAAATACAAGGAAGAGGAAGATCGGCATAAAACTCCCAGATCTGTAGAAGGTCCTTAACCAGTTAGAAACTAAAAATAAGAATATATTCCCGAGGATCATGACATGAAAGAACCGTAGAGACCTGAATAATTTCCCAGTGAAATGATCTCATGAAAGAGAATACCGCTTCGGCTCATGATGTAATTGAAGAAGAAAAAATACATGGTGTTCCATAAGGAACCATCAGAGAAAGAAAGAAGACAAAGCCATACCCTAGTTATGTAGCTTTGATGTGGGATATTGTTGATAAAGAACCAACATGTTTTGAAGAAGAAACAAAGCAGGAGTGGGTTGATGAAATGTTTGAGGAATTCCAAACAATTATAAATAATCATGTATGGGAATTAGTACAAAGAACAAAGGACAAATCAGTGGTATCCTCAAAATGGATCTTGAAGACAAAACACTCATCATATGTTAGTATAGAGAAGTACAAGGTAAGATTCATATCTCACAGATTATCCTAGAAGGAAGGAATCGACTATGAGGAGACCTTTGCACCAGTATATAGGTACACCTCAATTAGGGCCATCCTTTCCATGGCATCCAATATGAAGTGGAAGTTACATTAGATGGATGTAAAGAAAACCTTTCTAAATGGATTGATAGAAGACTAAGTATATATTAAAAAACCACAAGTTTTTGACACTAATGGTCAGGAAACTCATCTATGTAAAAGCAAGAAGGAACTGCATGGGTTAAAGAAAGCACCCAGAGCATGGACTAGAAGAATCTATAGGTTCCTGATGAGTTTGGAATTTACCAAGAGTAAAACAAATTCCAACCTTTACTATAAATTTGAGGGTGATGGAATTATGATATTACTATTGTATGTAGATGATATATTCTTAATAGGAGAAGATAATCTAGTCAACAAATGTAAGAAGAAGCGTGTTACAGAATTTGGGATGAAATATCTTGGAGTGATGCACTATTTTCTAGGTCTTGAAGTATGGCAGTATCCAGACGAGATTTTCCTAAACCAAGGAAAACATGTAATAGAAATCCTAAATAGATTTGGGATGATAGATTGAAAGGTTATGGCTACTCTGATGACAACACATTTGAAGCTATTGAATGATGACACTTCGGAAGAACCACTTATACTATGAAATGAGAAATTTATACTAAGACCGATAACTCTGGTCATAAAAAACGCTGATTTTTTCATAAAGAAACACCAAGAACACCCCCCCAAATAGAAAAGTGTTGATACCGGTATACATTTTTTTTCTCGAGGTAAAAAATAGAGCCATGGCCTAAACATCCCATACGGTTGTTTACAAAAACTTAAAAATCAACCCCTAAATTGGAAAAAAAAAAATTCTTCAAGAGATAAATTACAACATTTTCAAAACTTACATATTAAACAAAAAAATCTATATTTCATAAATAATTTCACCACTCTAACCATAAAAAAATCAAATAAATTATGATGTAACTCATAATGAAATCATATATTAGACCATACAAGCACAAATGATTCATAAAATTTCAACCCAAAAAATTAAATAAATTAAATAAACAGAAATAAAATTCTAAAAAAGTTAAAATAAATTTTGATCTTTTTTACTAAAAAAGGACAACATTAAAGATAAAAACTTAAAAAATTTAAAAACTATTTTATAAAATATGTAAAATACAAAATAAATTATGTAAAAAACTAACGTTTTTAAAATTTATAAAAAAAAAGTGTAAAACAAAATTAAAAATTAAAATTAAATTAAAATAAAATGCACACCTTACATAGTGGGGAATAGGTAGGGGAGGTGGTGGTGGAGTGGGGTAGGGAGGAGTGGCACGATTCTTAGAATGTGGTCACTCCTCCCTACCCATTTTACACACCATCTTGGTTAATGTTTGCATATTTTGTTTTTTCGTTTATTTTATTTTAGTTCTATTTTATTTTATTTTATTTGTTTTTTGTTTAGATTATATTTGTTCTTTAAAACATTGAAGTTTAAAAATTCATTTTTATACTTTTTTTTTAACGTTAGTTTTTTTACATTATTTTTGTTTGTGTGTTTTTTTTTTCAACATCCTTAATATATATATATATATATGAAAATGTAGCTCCACCAATGATTCATTTTCAATGATATTGAAAATATACGTTTTGCAACTTAGATAAAAGATGAGACTCATGAATCTGTTTTAATAAATGAAAATAGTGAAGGAAAATATAGTTAGATGTTGAGTTATAATGCCTTGGTTAAAAAATTAACATATGAAGAAAGGGGTTGTAAGGAGTGACTATAAAGATCTATCAAAAGCCATAAGTGATGATTAATTATCTCATAGATACATTTTCAAGATAAGGAGATTAGGCCTTAGTTTTGCTCTCAAGTTCAGGTAAAATTTCTAATATTACATATGAAAGCATATTTCAAGTTTTATTATTTTTTTATTATTCATTAATTTTATTTTTTTAAATATGCTTCTTTATGCTATTTGACTAAACTATTTTTTTTGTTTTTGGTGATTAGGTACAACAATAGCATGCTCCTTATAGAAAGGGATAAATTGCATATCCATTGATAATGATTCACTGCAATGCAATCACATAAAGAAAATAATTAATGATATTCAAGTTATTCCATATGAATTGCAAGAAGTTGGTTTGAAGAAAGGAAAGTTTAGTGAAATACTTGTGGCGAAGATGTCAAAAGAGCCTCAACCCCCATTAGGAGGGATTCCATGGAAAGGATCACTTTGGGAATATTGGAGACATACAAGACCTAATGGAAGAGGACATTAATGTCCTTGAAGAAATCCAAGCTCCATAAAATTCCAATTTCGATGAAGAATTTGGCCTGCATGATATTGTTGATTAGTTTCATGCCTTGAAAAAAATGTTAAATTTGACAAAATTTTGACAAGATATATTAGTAATGTTTTTACTTTCAGACTTTATTTTAGAAATAAAAGGTCTATATATAATTTTTTTAATATGTCATTTACGTATATATGGTATAGTGTTTCTTGAATTTATGTGAATCGTCGCATTTTGGAAAATAATATGAAATAGTATCATTTTTATACAAAAAAAGTATCTGAAAATCTATTGAAAATGGTTTTAAATGTCTTTATTTTCTTGAAGTGTCTACAATTTTTTCAATAAAATTGTCTTATTTTGTCCATAAAAATGTCTTATTTTAAAGAAAAAATTGCAAAATTCATATGTTTTTCATTATAAGTTGCTTCTAAATGTATGTTATTTTGTTAAATTTCTAAAAAACACACTTGAAAATATAAAGTAAAAATGTTTTACACAAATATGATTCCAAGGCCAAAAAAAGGCCTCAAAATTAAAATGTGTGATACTAGTATCAACATTTTTTGAAATAGTGGTAAAAATAGCTGCTAAAATTAGGAGAGAGAAGAATGAGAACTCTGTCGAGTTCTCATTTCATACTATAAGTGGTTAAAGCAGTAGATGCCACCCTATACATACACATTATTGGTTCTCTGATGTACTTACCCAATACAAGACTAAATATATGTTTTTCTATAAACAATATCAGTCAATATATGGTGAATCCAAACATATTCACCTAGTAGGAAAAAAACATGTGATGAGTTATCTAAAGGGAACTTTAGACTATGGTCTCAAACATGCATCAAATGGCGATATCAGATTACATGGATTTAGAGATTCAGATTCAGTAGGAAGTGTCCAATATAGAAAGAGCACTTCAGTATTTTTTTAGTTTCGGATCAAGCATGATCTCATGGTTCAGTAGAAATCAATCCAACATTGCACTTAGCATGATAGAGTCTTAATACATTGCAACATGTTTAGCCTACAGTGAAGCATCATGGCTTCGCAAGATGTTGACATGACTATTTGATGCAGAGATAGATACTAGTCATATCCTTTGTGAAAATCAAAGATGTATTAAGTTGACAGGAAACCCAGTGTTTCATTACAAGCTGAAACATATTGAAGTTATATATCATTACATCCGAGATATGGTACAGAAGGGAGTGTTGGTCACTCTATATACTCATTAATTTTCATAACAAGAAGAGTGCTCAATATAAATTGTCAACCCAAGGAAGTTTGTTTATTTCAAAGGTAACTTGGAAAATATATGCATAAACATTTTAGTAGCTGATGAATAAAACAAAAATCATTCAATCCTAATCACTGCTCTGACAACTCGGCTTCCTATAGAAAACCAAATTAAATCATTAATCTAGGACCTATAAAGGACTTCTGATTCCTACAATATAAATCCTACGGTTTATAATCTAGGAATGAATAAACCTAGAATTACTTTTGTAAAAAGTTAAATTCTATTTTACCAAATCAGAACAATAAAAAACCATCAATCAAAACATCCAATTCATAGAAGCAATGATCTATCTAATTCAACAAACTCTAAGAAAGAAAAATGATAATACTACACAAGAGCTGAGTATGTCTGTAACAACTAGTACTAATTAACACAATTTGCATAAGGGAAAGGATTATTCCACATAGTCGACTGTCACACCACATTATTACAACAAACCAAAGGAAAAATATAATAACGCAATTATTTGACGAATGTTATTGCAGCTGTATTTGAATGCATCACATTGAAGACCCACGCTAAATAAAAATATCTAAACTAAAACATCTATTGCAACCAGCAACTCTATAAGAAGGAGGGCCTTACCTTAGAACATAGATGATGTGGAAGGATAAAAAAATATACAACAAAACAGCATTGAGAATTGCTTCTCCTTTTATTAGGATAATAAAACTATAGTTACAGTCTCCTCTGCTATAATCTCTATCAAATTTCCAACGCTGTCTCCAACTGCCTATTCATACTCATACATAAAATGGAACAGTTTGGTTACATAAATATCAGGAAACCATGAAGATTTATGATCGTCAAGCTGCCAAATTAAACAAGAAATTTTGTAGCTATTATTACATTGCATAAAACTAATTCGCAACAATGAATGAGCTTTTAATTCGAACTGTTTCACGGTCTGAAGCATGTTCCAGATAATGAGAAAAGATACTCAAGTAGTTTTAGCCAGATGCATGGAAGGAAATCCAATATTATTTCATCAACGGTTTGTGTAATGTCCCTTTTTTGAAATTTTATTAAATGACCAATTTTTAACTTTTTTCCCAATTTCGACCTTTGACTAGTTTTAATGTCTAGGTCTCCAAATTGGTCCAAATGCTCCCAAATATTGAAAGAAGGTATATGACTAGTATTAAGGTTTGAATACTATTTTCATGGAATATTTATGACCCTCTATAGGTTTCTACAAACTTTTTTAATATTTTGGTTGAGGTAGGAGTTTTGACTAGTAATTTGGGGTTCTAATTCCCCTACAAAGAATATTGAAAATGGCTTCCCAACTGCACTCAATCCAGATATAATTTCTGAATGGAATAAGGATACATGTAAATGACATCAATATCAACTCATATTCATCACCATTCAACTTTTAATGTTTGCTATAACTCCCTTAAATCATATGCAAAAAGACTAGTTTCAACCTTGGGGGGAAATGATAGGCAAACTTCTCCAAATGCTATGAAACTCAAAAAAATAACTCGAAATTCTTAAGTACTGAAAATTAAACTCATATAATCCATAAATAAAATTCCATTCATCTATAAACCATCAGTATTTTACTTATCCATTCGAATCTATCAACATTATATTGGTTCACAACAAGGTAGTGGGGAAATGACACTCTTTCTTCATTGTTTAACATTTATATATGAAATGTTTTGGGTATTTTGAACTGAGAGTCTTATGAAATTTTAAATACATAAATAATAGTCTATTCATATATAAACCATCAGTATTTTACTTATCCATTCGAATCCATCAACATTACATTGGTTCACAACAAGATAGTGGGGAAATGGCATTATTTCTTCAATGATTAAGATTTTTACATGAAATATTTCAGTATTTCGATCTGAGAGTATTATGAACTTGAAATAAATATAATTTACATCAGAACATAAAATATTGGGTCATTATAATCTTCCCCAAAGATATCAATATCTCACCCAGAGCACAAACCCTCCATAAGCAAGAATATGACATAAAAACTGGAAATGGTTGAGAGAAAGTGTTGCAATAGAAAGAACCATGAGCTGCCCTGTATATTATACCTACAAATAAAACTCCATGAAATATCCATTAAATAACTTAGTGTCCTCTCCAAACACCAACTTGGATGGGAATCTTTTACCCTCTAAATTGACTAAGGCAAGAAAGCTAGTCATCCACTAGCTCTCACAATTCACAAATGACAATTTCTCAAATGAAAAAAAAGATATTCTCTTGGTTGATTCCTGTATTTTATAAACATCCTTAGTATTTTAAGGTTACCAATCCATCCACAAACTCAATCCAATTCGAATTTGGGTGTGGGATCAAGATTTTCCATGTGTCCTCCCTTTCCTAGCCTTCCATCTTCCCCCAATTTGACTAGGAACCCATTGAGATTCCCCAACTCACATGAGAACCCTCTTGGATCCTCTATTTCGACCTGAAATGTCAGATATGTCATATTTCAGTCTTCACATCTTATTTTTTTCATAGGTTTCATAGCATCTTCATCATTGTTGTCATAGAGCTAGGAAATGTAGTCCAAGTGTCTCACTAGGTGCAAAATGACTCTTCCTCTCCCATGTTAGTTACATTTACTTCAAAATTCATCCTATGATGCATATTTCCAATTTTTTTATCCTTTTAAATCATCCAAGAATATTTAGGCTTCCCATGGATTGAAAATTGCAAGAGGAGGATCCCATGTGGCACAAAATTTCTAGCTTGTGTGGGACCCATAGTTTCCATGTGTCTCCATGATCAATTGCCACTTTAATTTTACCTTGTATTTATTTATTTAGCTCTTTTATTAAATATTTATTTCATTTTTATGTCCAATCATCATTTATTGTCCCCCTTATTCCAAATCCCAAAGCTTCCACCCCCAACCTAGGAAACTAGTAATTTTTCTCCTTGGCAATTATTTGAGCCTTAGCATCAATTTGACAAAATATCATGAATATGGAAAATGTGATTAGGACATTGTAACCCAATGCAAAATTTGGGACATGAAAGTTTGGATCGGATCATCAAATAGACAACTGACACTAGGCATCATCCATCTCTAAATGCAGCGAGTTGTTACTCTTGGGACACTTGGAGATTCTGAACCTTTCTTACGAACTAATGGAAAATTAGTGCATATGAAAGATAAAGTTCATATTTATGAGTAAAATCAAGCATTAATGAAATAAGTAATAATGATTTATACCTTAGGAATTCATGCTTGTTTTCTTGGAAAAGATAAATATTCAGTTGTAATTAGGAGACAAAAACAGGAATAAGGGATAAACAGAGTAACGAAAAAAGGGTAATTTCAATGCCCAACATCTCCCCCCAGCTATCCAATTGCATGTCCTCATGCAAAAACTCCAACAATTCTGAATATGAGTGAGACTCAAGACTTTCCCTGTGAAAGTTGGTGAGGTTGAAAAAATACTCTGGTCTTTCCCCTTCTTGCAATAATCTGTTTCTTATGATCAAATTAGCCCAACAATCTCTTTCTGCCTTCTTGGTCATCCTGTAAATACTCTTGTAATTCCTATTTGGACACCAGATGAGAGGAAATCTGAATTTGAAACCTATCTAGCTCGGACCACATGTCTCCACGCACTTAACATAACCTGCCACTCTGGACAAAGCATACTTAAAATTTAAAAGCAATATGGGTCCTTTTCCTTAAAGATATGGGAGAAATATCCCATCGATGACTACTCCATTTCAAGGCATAGTCCTCTTGCTGAGAGATCAAAATAAAACAAGTGGAAACAACCCTCTACTAGAATATAACCAACTACTTTACCTTTGCAGGGGACACAAGCTATTTCTTCTGCCTGTCAATTAGAGGTACAAGAGCCTAAGATTCACCACGAATCCACAAAGTAGAGTTGTCCTCATTCTTATGAATGGTTTGAGATGCATCCCACCAATGCATATGATTAGTGACAAAAGAGGTAAATTCTTTCATATGAATATCCACAATATGAGGAACTGGATTTGATTGGGATTCCATCAAACATGCTAGCTCATGCAAGTATAATTCACACAATAGATTTTGTGCATAAAAATCACTCTAGGTAAAAGTCTTCAGGAACTAGTGGGGTGCCACAATTTGCCAAGGCCTCCCTTATTTTAAAGCCTTTATTTTGAACAGAGTCATATGTTCAAAAAGAAACAAAAGATAAGATGGAGATGGAGCTATACAGCTCAATAGCTCCTGAGTTAAGGTGAGCATTTTTTCCTTGTCTTTCTGCATAAACTTGAATTTCTTAACTCTTTCAATTCCTCCTACATTTTCTCTCTCTAGAAGAAAATCTCTTCGACCCACTTTTCCCTTAGTTCCTAAATAGTCTTTTATGCTTGGTTAAAGAAATCATTCCTGTTGGAATATAATCTATCGGGATTATACAATATGTAAATATTGTAAATATATTCTGAATGTGAATAGTCATGTAGGAATATGAATAGGTTGGTTGGAAGTTGAACCGACATATGAATTGTATAAATATATGCATTAGCAATGGAATAAGATGAATCGGGAGTTATTTACCTAACAATGGTATCAGAGCACCACCTGCCATAACTCCTGCCTGATGCATTTCAGTCCTGCTGCACACCTACTTGCCTATTGCCAGTTTGCTCATTCATCTGCCCTTTCCTCGGTTTGCAGATTGCATGCATTGGTGCATGCGCTGGATGCTCTATCGTTCATGAGTGATGCGATAGTAATAGACCTGGAATACACCCATTATTTCTTTGATTCCTCTCTGTAGTATGTTTTCTCTCAGCGATCCGCTGCAAAACCCTAATCCGTTGAACCTGGGTGTAATTGGAGTTGCGTTGAGTATGTGAGACCATTCACTATTGTTGCCGGTGCATAAACTCAGATACGTTGAATGCTATGCATTGAAGTATAGAACGATATTATACCTAACCCTAATTCTGCATCACTGCTTCATTTTTGTTTGAGAGTGCTCCCACTCTGTTGCTACTCGTATTTATTACGGTCCCATTGTGATTGCCATTGCCTATTGAGGTATTCTCCACACATGCGTTGAGAAGGTCGTGATCTATTCTCTCTACCCATAGTCTATTTGTCATAGAAGCCGTGTGTTTCTGTTCGAACTTGGGAAGAATTGACATGCTATGAGCAGTGACTGTGACTGATAATAGAAAGTTGCGACCAACATAGATTGATCACGCCTTTTGATGAAGACTAAACCTGTGATATGTTGCTGCGAAGTGGAGATTTCATCGTGGGCTGCGTTGGAGGTTCCCGGGACACTATTGGTGCATATTGTTGAAGACTAACTACTAAGATTATTGCATTGCAAGAAACTTGCATCAGCTTTCTTTGAAAGCCATTGAAAGCATCTTTTCTGTGGTGCATCCTCTCTAGGGTGGAAATCCTAATTTTCTGTGTGGAGACCCATCATGGAAGATTCCATTGAAATATTTTTTCAACTGTGTGGAGGTAAAATGCTATTGATATACTGCTGTGAGTTCTTTGAAGCTTGATGAATGAAGAATGAGGTGAATATTCACGCCCTCATTCAGCTGCGTGGAGGTAAAACGCTTTATGTTAAGTGCTGTGATTTCTTTGTTGCATATTTGATAGCAGATTGTTGGTGGAGACTCGTGTTTTTGTCAACTATGTGAAGTGTGTATGATGCATCTTCTACTTTGAGAAACCTCCCATGTGGAACCCACAACCTCAATGAGATGGATGTATGTTGAAGAACCCAAACTTTGATTTCACTCCTGAGCGCTGAGAAGATATAGATGTAAAGACTCATGCTCTCATACAGTTGCGTGGAGGTAAAAATGATTCATATTATATGTTGAAATTGATTCATAAACCCTATATTTTTGCGTGAAGTCTATCTAGAAACTTCTACAAGCATTTGTTTATTTTCATTGAGTAAAGAGCCTAGTGACTGCTATCTTGGAACCGTGACTGTTGCATGAAGAATTTTCTCCTCTATGAATTGCTGCTATATGGAATTGCTGCGTTTTCTTCATTCAATTTGTAGTTGTGCTTTGAAAATGAAGTTGTAACCACCGCATGAGAAGATTGAGCTATGAGTTGTTTCTTCTGAATGTGAAGACCATTGCTGTGACTGAAGACCAAACTGAAGACTGTTTGGAGAGTGTGAACTACAAGAAGTGTAGTGAACTCAATTGTTTGAGTATTCTACAAGTCTAATGCAATATTTTGTATTGATGTATTATTGTGATTTTTCATAAAAGAATTTGAATTGTACTTGTAAACAACACTTTAGAATTATTAACACAGAGCTGCAGAATTATTTTTGTAACCTGTAAAGGAACAAGAACTCAAACCTGTATCCTATATTTTCTCAATAAGCATTCTGTAAGTTACAGTTTCCAGATTAGAGATGCACTCTTTGGCATCTATTATTGGTGCTGCCCTTGCTGGAAAATACCAATCCAATGATCATCCCAAAGGAGAAAGTATCATGAGAGGCAGAGCAAGAATAAACTTCAAAGGTAGAGGAGGTAGAAACAACTCCAGCAAAAGATCAGATTTGAAGTGCAAGCGTTGTGGAAAGACTGGACACACAACAGATCAGTGTTGGGCTTCGTGGGAATCCATCAAAGACAGACATAACCAGAAGAAAGATGACAATAAAAACCAAGATGCTAGTAAATATTCTGATTCTACTCATTGTATTGTTGCACATTGTAATCTTGGAATTAATGAAATGACTTCACTTTCATCATACAAAGATTGTTGGCTACTTGATACTGGTGCAACATCACACATGACTTTTAGAAAATACTGTTTTGAAGAACTTAATGAAACAATAAATGGCATAGTGTACTTTGCAGATAAGTCAAGTCTTAAACCAAAGGGAATGGGCACCATTCGACTGAAGATGCCTGGATTACCTGATTTCTTGTTGAAGAATGTTCTTTATCTTCCAGAGTTGTAGAGAAGCCTGCTATCCTTGGTGGAGATTTGACAGCGAGCCCATTCCATCCACATGTTTGATGGAATCATAGAAATAAGAAAGTCCTCTAACAACCAAGTCATCATGACTGGATACGAAGATGGGAAGCTACTGAAGCTAAAGGGTTCATCTGCAAGAGTTCAGAACTATGCTTACCTCTCTCAACATGGAGAAGGTAATTTTTCATCAAGTTTATTGTGGCATGCAAGATTTGGTCATCTAAATTATAATAGTCTTCGTTTGTTGAGAAAGAATGGTGTATTTGGTTTGCCCACCATTCCCAAAGATAAAAGCAAATGTGATGCATGTATATTAGGGAAACACAGTAAGCTGCCATTCCATGAATCTAATTTCAGAGCAAGTATGAAATTAGAATTAGTGCATTCTGATTTATGTGGGCCAATGCCAACTCCTTCTGCCAATGGGAATAAGTATTTTATGACCTTTGTTGATGACTACTCAAGAATGTGCTGGATTTACTGTTTAAAGACAAAATCAGAAGCATTTCAAACATTCAAGGACTTTCATGCATTGATAGAAAAACAAGCACAATCTAAAATTGGTACACTTCGTACTGATAATGAAAAAGAATACACTTCAAATGCTTTTGAAGATTATCTTTGCCAACATGGAATTGCACATCAGACTACCGTTCCCTACAATCTTCAACAAAACGGTGTAGCAGAAAGAATGAACAGAACCATAATGAATATGGTTCGCTCAATGATGTTTTTTGAGAATGTAAAACTAATGTTTTCAGGTGATGCAATAAAATGTGCAGCCTATTTGAGAAACAGAAGTCCCTCAAATGCTCTTGATAACAAGACTCCACATTAAATGTGGTTTGGCCATCTCCCTTCAGTCAGGCATCTCATAGTTTTTGGTTCCACCTGTTATGCCTTGATTCCAAAGGAGCAAAGAAACAAGCTTGGTGCTCGAAGAAGAAAATATATTTTCCTGGGGTACGAAGAATACTCCAAGGCATACCGTCTGTATGATGAGGTAAACAACAAGTTTGTTATTTTTGGAGATGTCATTTTTCTTGAAACTAATAAAAATGACCAGTCCATTGAGAGACAGCTTGATCATTTGGAAAAATATCCTCATCCAAAGAAATATTCTGAAAATGAATATGAAATTTCAAACCTTGAAGGGGGGATTCCT
>LPNX010294866.1:208855-310333 GCA_001517045.1 Pseudotsuga menziesii | reverse complement strand
GAAATAGTATGGCTCAGGAAGATACTTGAAGATTTGCAAGAAAAACAAGAGAAATCCACTCCATTATTGATCGACAATACTTCTGCAATCAAGCTGGCTAAAAATCCCAGATTCCATGATCAAACCAAACACATCAACACAAAGTATCATTTGATTCGACATCATGTAGAGGCCAAGACAGTCCATCTTCGACATTGTTCCAAAAATGATCAAGTTGCAGACATCTTCACCAAAGCGCTTGGACGAGAAAAGTTTGAAAGATTCAGAAACATGCTCGGACTTACTAACACCCCTTCGGATTAAGGGGGGGATTGTTGGAATATAATCCGTCGGGATTATACAATATGTAAATATTGTGAATATATTCTGAATGTGAATAGTCATGTAGGAATATGAATAGGTTGGTCAGAAGTTGAACCGACATATGAATTGTATAAATATATGCATTAGCAATGGAATAAGATGAATCGGGATTTATTTACCTAACAATTCCTTTATCATATTCACTCGCATGATACTTCTATTTACTTACCTCGAGATTAAATAATGACATTCCTTTTGCAAATTCTTGCTTATCTTCATCTGTGACTGACTTCACTAACACTAAAGCTTCATTTTGTACTGTTGGTTCTTGTGTTTCAGTAGTTTTCATCTAATTTGTTTCCTCTTGAGTTTCAGTAGCTACTTTTGCTTTAGTTTGAATTTCCACTTCATAAGTTTTAGTGGCTACTATTTGAATTGCTGCTTCATAGGTCTCAAAAGATTCATCTTGAATTGCAACTTCAACAACTGGATTTAAGAATGTTGTTTCTTGTGTAACAACGTTAAACTCATGTACTTCTTCCTTGGTAGCTTCAGTCTAAGTTGCAGCTTCAACAACGTAATTTGAGGATGTTGGTTCTTGTGTTTTAACAAACTGCTCTATTTTCATCCTCTTGTGATGTGAGAGTTTTTCTTGGACTATCTCTGTGTCACTTGATTGTTGCACTTGATCTGAAAGTATATTAGTGTCCTCAAAATTTATTCCCAAAGGAAGCAGTTCAGTACACCCTAAATGTTGAGGATGCACTGCCTCATATTCATGTAATTCCTGGTCAAGAATCATATCATCTTCCATCCTCATTTCCTCTGTTGATTCCAAAATTAGTGTCTCATTTCTCCCTCGGCCTAAATGTGCCAATTTCCAGGATGTTATTTCCGTATTCTCAACCTTATATCTTGAAAACTTGAATAGATTCCAACATTCAATGAATAAAAGTTCCTCATTCTCTGAAATGGTACACGGGTTTCCCAACTGGTCAACAAAGTATGCTAACGTTTCCAAGCCTCATGTAACACGGTTTTTACTATCTTCCTTACATATATGTAACTCCTCTCTATGTTCTTGCACATCCTCTTTCAACAACTCATTTTCATACAGCAAATTTTCTAACAAGGTTTGGCCCTCAGTATGTTCTTGAGGATTGGTGGCTTCCATAGGTATATTTCCCTCTGGTTCTTGTGTTTCAGCGAGTAAACTAGGGCTTAAAATATGGATTTAAACATTATCCACTTGTTGTGCCCTGGCTCAACAGCATTTAAAAAAACATTATTTCATCTAACAAAATCCTATTTTATTTGATGAAATGTTCAAATTTCTCAGTGCCAAATAAAAAAGAATTACAGCTACTGAAACAATGCCATTTTGTCAGCCACTGAATTGGGGAAATTCGTTGTTTTTAAAGCAACCTTTGCAACTATAGAATATTTAAAAAAATCATCACTAATGAGTTATTATTTGTTTTTGGGTTTGAAATTAAGGATAAATATTAGTGATTTCTATATCCTTCGTTTTATCCTAATCTAGAAATTAATCCAAAACATTATGAATTGATTTTGTTGATTTTGTTATTATAATTATTGCTAGGGTTCAAATATTATCAATGGTTGGTTCATGGTGGTTTTGGTCAAGACCTAGAGTACGTAAGCCAAATGTGTTACAAACCATTCCCGACATATCCTAAGTCCTCAAACCATGGTCGACAATACCACCAATATCTATGCTGATCATTATTACATGGTATGTTTTGCAAAGTCGATTCTTGATTTACTGGTGTGTAATTATGATTATTTATCCGCCACCTTCAAAAGGTAGGTCGAATCCATGGTAGGGATGCATGTATTATGGTTATCGTCGGGTTGATTTATGTCACAGCTTCTATCCGGATTCACCTATTGCGAAGCGAGCATGCTATCATGACGCTGGTACTTGACTTGTCTATCACGTTTAAGTCTTGGTACGTATCCCTCATCGTGGATGCCTGTAAATGGAACACCTGTTCTACGTACAGCGAAGGGCCTCCTGTCATTCAATTCAGGGTAAATCATGATAATATCAGTTTTCTAGGGTTTTCGACCGTCGTTTGTGTCATCAATCGATTACCACTCCGAGTGTCGATGTCTTCGTTCATGCCAAACCCGTAGGGGTATAGCCTGTGTGTATGCATGGCTTATCCTGTTCATCACCTGGTTTTGCTTAGCCTTTATTCCAGGTGCTCACGATCTTGTGTTCTATCTCTTGACGAGCTCTGGTACATATTTTGCATGCGGTTACGCACCTGGACTCGGCCAGTGATGGCACCTGTAGTAAGGGTTGAACCCTGCGAAATGACCTTGTTAAATTCGGACTCTGAGCTCACAGTAAAGGTCGAGGATATAGGGTGGATGCCATTCTTGAAGAAATTCTCTGACTCAAACCCTGAAGTTACTAGGGTTTTTTCTCTCTCCCTGGTTGATTTTCAAGAAGAAGTTGGTGATCTTCGGTTTCGGGTTGATGAACGGTCAATAGCGGCCGCAACAAGTTTGTCCCTGACTGGTCAGAGATGGTTCAAATACCAGAAAATGAATATAATAGAATGGTGGCAGTTGCTTAAAAACCCTGCTCAGGAAGTCTCTTTTCGAACTGGAGTGGCCCGTAAGTATTTCAAGAAAGAATGGCGTCCTGTCCTTGATTTGATTCACCGTTACTTGACCTGTGAAGGCCGGTTATCGTCAGCGTATGTATATCACCTCCGGCTTATGTCTGTTTTTATAGGGTTTCCGTTAAATTTGCCTTATTATCTTTTACATAGCCTATTCAAAATGTCCAATGCAATTAAAAAATGCCCTAAACGCATCAGTCACAGCCTCTTTCATCATGGGTTGGTTCGCATGTTGATTGATAGTGAGTTGTTGAAGTTGGGTCAGTCATGGGAGGAATTTGTAGAGTCCAACGGTTTTTCCTCATTTTTTCAATATATGTTTGACAACCCTGATGATTGCAGCAAACACAAAGATCCGAGTTCAGTCTCAGTCCCTTCTCTGCGCAAACCTTTGTCAAGTCTTGACCGTATGAGCCCTAAACCCTGCAAAATTCCCATGGCCAATCCAGTCGAAAGTGCTGACACTCCGTTAAGATCTGAGCGCGTGAGGAGAGTTTCACCTTTGTCACCAATTACACCCCAAAACAGTATTGATAAAATTGGCAATCGTGGACGAAATCAGCCCAAGGCTAAATTGGTTGGCAGATTCACCAGGAGCATGGCGAAAGCTACTTCTATCAAAACACCTGTGATTGACAAGGTTTAGGTGGAAACTATTGTTTTAGATGAGGAAGAATTTGATATCCCTTCGCCTATTGATGGTAATGTCGTTCAGCCTGAAGTTGTTTCGAATCCTGTCAATGAGACTCTTCCTGTTATTGATAAGGATATTCCTGTGCTTGACAAAGAGGTGCAAGAGGATTCGTTTGTTAATGCTCCGACTAAAGAAAAACCTGTGCACGCAAATTCACCTGGTGTTTATTGTGTTGCAGATATGGTTCATCCTTTGTTTATTAATCGACTATTGGATAAAATTCGTAGTATGGAGGATAGGGTAGGTGAGATGGCAGTGAATCGGGATTTAGTAAAGGCTGAAAATGCTATGTTAAAGGAGAAAGTTAATGCGAATGATCAACAGCTCCTCCGATTGAGAAATCATAAGAATAAGTTGATTAGGAGGGTTCTCAAATTGCAGGATGAAAATGACAAGAACGAAGAAAAGGTTCGTGAGCTTAACGCTCAGATTGTGCTCATGTAGTTCAGGGTTGCTCCCTCGCCGAGTCATTCAAGTGGGGTGAATATCCAGGTCTTTAATGCTCCGGTAAATTTGTAGTGTTTTGGGGGTGTGTTATTTTGATATCAGGTTTGAGGTTTTGATGATCAAGTTTTATTTACAAGTATTTGCTTAGTGTGAAATTGTTTATTAATTATTTTATTTGTTTTTCTATTTTAATTACATTTTAATTATGTTTCTTTTGTCTTGCATCGCAGGTGGTATCATGAATATTTTCCTTCCCCGATTTTGATGATTTCAGTTGTATGGATGATCCCTCTATATCTGGAAGCAAATCGATCTTGCAGGGACTATTATCCAGGTGCCGTTACCTTATCTGTGTCCTCGATCTTCTGTTATGGACTGAGTATTCGTGCATATGCTGAAAATGACATGTTCCCACTTGTCATTTTTATGCGAAATCAGTTAAGGGTTTCAATGTTGATTATCTCCAGCTCTTAGAAGGTTTTATTTTGGGGAAATTAAAATGTATTTATAGGGCAGATAGCATAAGTGATAGGGGTCGATAGTTTGGGAAAGGGAGGACAAGATCACTGTTCGATCTATATGTGGCTCGAGACAGTTAACTGTCAGTAGCTACAGCGTTTGGACTGGTGATGTTTAATACATATATACAGTTTTTATACTTTACATATGATTTATAATGTCTTTCGGTTTTGCCACTCGTTTTTCTATATTATAAATGTTTGTGATAATTTCCTTGAAGAATTGTGCAAATATTATTTACAAGTATCAGCTGTTACTGTTTTCGATCTTGTTGATATGTCATGTTCTGTAATTAATGATTGATGTCGTTGTTATATAATGTGTAACGACTTCTGTATGGTTTTGTTAATATTTAAATTTCTTTAAATATTGTCAAATGTTCGCATACGGTGTCCTTATCAGCATAAATCGGTTACAGGTTAAATTTTCCATTGCTCCTGATCAGGATAGAGAATAGATTAGGATAATATGTGTTTAAGTTTTTTTTAATTATTGTACACTGTGTGTATTATACATCTCTGTAGGACATTAATTCTGTTAATTTGTATCTTTCTATTATTGTGTTTATAATTAACTGCTTTAAGTAGATTAAATATAACAGTTTGTCATCCTGTAATATATAATAAGAATTAACCTTGGTAATCCTAAGTGTAGGCCCGAATAACAATCAATAGCATTAATTTTAACCTTTAGACTTTTAAATTTCCAGGCTAACAGAGGCTTTAAATCTGTCGGGAACAACCATCCCAAACAGCTTGGAGCCTGTCCTAAGGATCTCGGTCTGGGTTGTTTCCCCCGTTGCGGGCTTAGTCAAATACGCCCGTCAACAATGGCGCTAGAAGGAGGGCCAGCGTAAGCCAATGGCTGATGAAAACAACCTTATAAACAAAGTTAATCAGCCTACCACCCCTCAAATACAATCAATTGCACAACCACGCTCTCACTGTTCATCACGAGTGAATGAAACCCCAGTGAGCGACTCTGTTCGAAATCTGATCTCTCAGTTCAACTCTCCTGGTATTCACTTACCTGAAGAAATCGACCAGTACGAGCAAGCCATAAATGAATCTCGTAGGATTCTAACTAGGGCTTATTCGAATCTCACTGGGCGCCAGCTGACTGAATTACCCCTTCCGCAGATTACACATCCTCGTACTCGTCATCCTGAATCTGTTTTGGGAGAACAAGAACAGCCTTTAGGTGCCCATCCCGATCCTCACATACAACAATCTCTTACAGGCACCAACCAGCCTCCCTCTTCTTCAGGACCACCTGCTTCAGGAGGTACTGGACAACCACCATCGCCACCTCGGTCGCCTCCTCGTGTTTTACAAACACCACCTTCACCGCCTCTAATTTCAAGAAACATGGCAGCTACAAATCCCCCAAACCCCAACGCTAATATGCCATGGCTAGCTCAGGATGCAGTGGCCGTTCCCGGCGTTCAACACCCTTTACCTAAACATCCTGAGAAATTACT
Source organism: Pseudotsuga menziesii (assembly GCA_001517045.1). Taxonomy (NCBI): domain Eukaryota; kingdom Viridiplantae; phylum Streptophyta; class Pinopsida; order Pinales; family Pinaceae; genus Pseudotsuga; species Pseudotsuga menziesii. The sequence goes on along the minus strand of LPNX010294866.1, from coordinate 304,233 downwards.
GCCTAAGTTCAACCCTGAGTTGAAAGAGCCAGCGGAAGATCATGTCAAGAAGTTTATGTTGGCAGTTCGAATCTTGGATATTGAACATGAAGATGTGTTCTGTCGTCTTTTCCCTTATACATTTGAGGGAAAAGCATCGACGTGGTATTTTTCACTCACAGCTGGTTCCATTACTAGCTGGAATGAATTCGATCTTGCATTTACAAACAAGTTTGGAGATGACAAGGCTCTTGCTATTTTAGTCTCAGAATTGTCTAGAATTCGCATGGAACCCAAAGAAAAGGTTAAATATTTTAACCAGCATTTTCTAACTTTAAGAAATAGGATTCCTGCTACCTCAAGGCTGACTGAGGACGTTACTGTTGAATTTTACACTTCATCCTTACTGGGAAAAATATCCATGTTTGTCAGGAAAAAAGCCAAACTTACCCTAGCTGAAAACTTTGAAGAAGCAATTAAAGTCGAAAAGGATGCGAATGCCACAAAAGCAAATCCCGGAGTAGATAATGATTCAGCATCTTCTTCTCGGAAGAAGGCTGATAGTCCTGCCAAAAGCTCTGAAAAAAGGGGCCAAGATGCCTTAGATCTTGATAGTTTACAAAGAGTCATTAAAAAACTGTCTAATGAAATCATAGATTTAAAAAAAGGTACTTCTGAAAATACCACAAACAAAGAACCACCTAAACAGTTTTTCAGAAAACCTTTTCAAAATTCAACTGCGAAACAAACTCTACCCTCTGAAGCTAACAGCGTTGAGGAACTTAACAGCTTCCTCAAATCAATATTTTCAGATCTAGAAACATCTACAGAAAATGAAACTCAGTCTTCCGGACAGAGTTCTCAAGATAACCAAAAAACAGATGATGGCAATGACGATAAACCACCCCATGTCATCAGTCATTTCTGGGACACCTCAGAATTAACTAATGACGAAGATGTGGCTATTGTCAATGTAAATCAGCATCAGTACAACACCAGAAGTAAAAAATACCAGCCCCCAGGTGAAACTGCTACAACTGTTAAAGATAATTGTTCAGCTGTCAAAGATAAAGATCAGTCTGCAAATAGTAAATCTGCACATTCCCTTGAGTTAGAATACGACTTGATCGAAGACTTAAAGAAAAGCAGAGCCAATATCTCCCTATATGAACTGATAAAGATACCTGTGATTCGAGATAAAATGGTGCAAGGAGTTTGCCCAAGCAAATATGGTAAGACTCCTTCCAATCAAAATGGTTCTGCCATTAATAAGGATAACTCAAAAAAGGCTTCAGTTAATGCATCATCCATAGGCAAGAAGTCTGATTCTTCAACTCCGCCCTTTTTACTTACCTTTGCAATATTTAATCGTAAAGTGCATAACTATATGATAGACTCAGGGGCCTCCAAGAATGTGATGCCTTACTCTGTATGTAAAAAACTTAATGCTGTCCCTGAACCGTGTGATACAAGTATTGTACAGCTTGATCATTCAAATGTAAAAGTAATAGGTAAGTTGAAACAGGTGCTGATAAGGTTGGCTTTGAATCCTCAAGTTCACTTTATCATCGATATTATTGTTGCCGACATCCCAGAAGCATATGGTTTATTTCTTAGCAGGTATTGCTCACAAAAACTCGATGGATATTTTGCGACAGACTGGTCACACTTGTGGATATCTCACAAAGGTCGCCCGAATAAAATCAGAATCGATCGAGAATGGTATATGAAGCATGCCGTCACTGAAATTGATGACTCAAATGAACCAGTCTTGTTCACTGATACCATAATGGGTAACTACATGGCTGACTCATTTTTTGGGAACTTGGAGGCTGAAATTTCAGAAATTCTAGATTCAAATCAGCAGTCTGAAATTTGTCATTTTACACAAGTCCCAGCTGAAATTCCAGTCCCAGATACACCACATTTAGATCTCAATGACGATTTTTGGTCTCTTTACTTTGACAGTTCCAAGTCAAAAGAAGGAGCTGGTGCGGGATGCTTGCTGATTGATCCTTATGGGAAAAGGTATTTCATTGCTTGCAGATTAGAATTCGATTGCACCAATAACATCGCTGAATATGAAGCCCTCATACAAGGGCTGAAGAAAGCGATTGACTTGGGAGCCAAAGCCTTGGTAGTCTTAGGAGATTCTGAGATTATTGTTCGTCAGGTACGTAATACAATACACTGCATAGCTGGACACTTGAGAAATTATCAGGCCGAGGTATGCAATTTACTATTAGCATTTGAAGCATTTAACATAAGTTCCATCCCCTGTTATCTAAATCGAGAAGCTGATATTTTAGCTAATGTTGCTTCAAGATTGATTCCATCTGAAGGAATCCTTACTGATGCTTTCTCGGTTGAATTGCTGTTCAGACCGTCTATACCTGACAACATAGCAAATTGGAGAGTCTTCAATGACGACCAGCAATTGATCGATTTTCTGACTTTAAAGATACTTTTAAGGATGCAGTTTTGGACAAGATGACTCATGATGAGGACCTACACAATTTTGCGGTAATCCATAAGCCTTGTTCAATTCAGGAATCTCTTGATCAGGTTAGTGCTCTTCCCAGATCAGTAATCAAACTTGAGAAATTCTATGACTTAAAGGATAAATTTAAAGATGCAAGGAATTGTAAAACTAATAGCTCCATCATGCAATCTGACATTGTGAATCTAGGAACTGAGCAAAACCCTCAATGTGTAAATCTGGGCAGTACATGTACTGCCCAGGAAAAAACAGCCTTCATTAAACTCTTCAAAGAATTTAAAGATATATTTCCATGGACGTATGATGACCTGAAAACATTCGACCCTAATATCATGCAACATGTCATTCCTATGAAACCGGAGGCTAAGCCTTTTCAACAAAAATTGAGGAAAATGCACCCCAGCCTAGAACCAGCTGTCAAGAAGGAGCTAAATAAACTCCTTTCTGCCAGAATAATTTTCCCTATTCGGCATGCACAGTGGGTAGCAAATCTTGTACCCGTGAGGAAGAAAAATGGTGACATCAGGTTATGTGTCGACTTCCGAAACCTGAATAAGGTTTCTAATAAGGACAATTATCCTGTTCCTCCAATGGAAAAAATTTTGCAACAGGTCTCCGGATCTAAAATGTTTTCACTACTAGATGGTTTTTTAGGATACAACCAAGTGTTGGTATCCAAAGCTGACCAGTTGAAAACAACTTTTAGGACGCCTTGGGGAACCTATGCATATAGGAAAATGCCATTTGGTCTCATAAATGCCGGAGCAACATTTCAGAGGGAAATGGACATCACCTTCAGAGGTCTGATTGGTAAGTTTGTCGTTATTTATCTTGATGATGTTACCATCTTTTCAAAAAATAGGACTGATCATTTAACTCATCTTAGGAGAGTCTTTGAGTGTTGCAGGAAGTATGGGATTTCTTTAAATCCTAAGAAGTCTATCTTTTCAGTAACAGAAGGTAAGTTGCTGGGTTTTGTTGTTTCTAAACAAGGCATCAATATTGACCCAGAACGCACCAGTGCCATATCATAGATTTCGATGCCCCACTCAAAGAAGTCCATGCAGTCATTTCTTGGAAAGATAAATTTTGTTTCTAGATTTATTCCTGGGTTTACGGAAATTGTTCGGCCGCTTTAGAAAATGATAAGAAAGGATGCTGAGTTTAAATGGAACATTGATGAGAAGCAATATTTTCATGACATATTAAAAGCTATTGCTGAAGCTCCCACTCTCACTAGCCCAGATTTTTCCAAACCTTTCATTTTGTATACGTTTGCTTCTGATTCTTCTTATGCTGCTGTTCTGACATAGAAAAACCAGGAAAATAATGAAGCTCCTATCGCTTTTACGAGTTCTGGTCTCAACGGTGCAGAATTAAACTACCCAGAAGTAGACAAGCAAGCTTTCACTGTTTTCAAATCTGTTAAACATTTCAGGCCTTACTTACTGAAGTCCCACACCAAAGTCATTGTACCATATTCTGTAGTTAGAAATCTCTTGGTACAGAAGGATCTTGGTGAAAAAAGAGCACATTGGGTCACAGCACTTCAGGAATACGACCTGGAAATAAAACCTTTAAGATTGTCAGGGGGCAAGGACTCTGTAAGCTAGCAGCTGGGTCTATGGACAATTCTGATTCTGATCTGCACTTCTTTAGCGAACCTTCTTTATTTGAAAGGGAAGTTTTTCCGGTCTCCACTCCTCCTGATTCTTGGTATGACGATATTAAGTTCTTCTTATTGCATGGGACCGCCCCTGAACATTTAGACCCACGTCGTAAGAGGGATTTAAGATTGAAATCCGCACCTTATCAGCTTATTGATAATATTTTGTTTAGAAAGAATTTCGAAGGAGTTCTCCTTCGTTGTCTAGAAGGACATGAGGCTGATAATGTGTTATCTCAACTACATGCAGGACCAGCTGGAGGACACTTTAGCGGAGAAACTACTGCCCACAAGATACTTAAAGCTGGGTACTACTGGCCCACATTGTTTAAAGACGCATATTCTTTCATCAGGAAGTGCCAAGAATGTCAGAGAGTAGGAGGTAGACTAAAGAAGGCAGCATTACCCCTCCAGCCGGTTATCATCGAAGTCCCATTTCAGCAATGGGGTCTGGATATTGTTGGCCCAATCACACCAGCCTCTTCACAACAACATAAATACATCCTGACAGCCATAGACTACTTCACTAGATGGGTTGAAGCCATCCCTTTGAGGGTAGTCATTTCCAAACAGGTGATATCTTTCCTTGATTCTTTTATTATTACCAGATTCGGTGTTCCAGAATCTTTAATATTTGACAATGCAACTTATTTTTCCTCTGCAAAATTAACTGAGTATGCATTGGATAGGGGTATAAAATTGAAATATTCAGCTAATTATTACCCTCAGGGTAATGGGTTAGCAGAATCCTCTAATAAAAATCTGATCAAGATTCTGAAATGTACTGTGGCTAACCATCACAGGTATTGGCATACTGCTCTGTCAAATGCTTTGTGGGCTGATAGGGTAACTCCCAAAGCTGCTATAGGAAACTCTCCCTTTTTCATGGTGTATGGTAAAGAAGCCATCTTACCCCCTCATTTGTTCTTACCCTTCTTACAGCTTGCCCAGTCAGTACAGGAGGTACCATGTTCTGCCATGGAGCATCGAATTAACACCTTGCAGAAACTGGAGGAAGATAGGGAGTTGGCTAGAAAAAAATTTGAGAAACACCAGCAGACTGTGAAGCGTTGGTTTGACCTTAGGAAGTCAGTCAGTCAGGATTTGGAAGTAGGTGACTTAGTCTTGAAATGAGACAAGGAACACGAAGATAAATGAAAACACACAAAGTTCCAATGCCTGTGGCTAGGGCCATTTATTATTACAGAAAAACTTGGTTCTAGTACTTTCAGGTTACAAACACTGGAAGGAGACATTGAAAACCTTCCAGTAAATGGTCACCTAATTAAGAGATACTTTTGCTGATCCCCCTCAAGGGATCATCCTGTATATACTTGTGTGGTGTGTTTGCTTGATGCATTTTATTTCGTTGTCCTTTTGATTTATTTGCTGTTTTCTTTGTGTGTTATGAACCTGGTAAATTCATCAAACTTTGAACTGATGGCTCATTTTAAGTTCTGTCATTTATCTGTAATATATGCACAAGGACATTATTATCCTGGAAAATGTCATCCTGTTTTTCCTCTTGAATAGAGAATGGTGTTTCATTGTTCTAGATTTTACCAGAAAAAGCTCAAACCATGTTAATATTAATTAAGTATATCAGTCTCTGCAAATATTCTCCCAATGGGATTGGGACAGTACTTGGTAAAGTTATCTATTTAAATCTTTTACGCCATCCCTTCTCATAAAGACGATCAGATTCGCCTCCCTATCTGCTAAGATAATCTCATTTGAGATTAATAATAATTACGTTCTGGACAAGGAGGGACTTGAACATATGAAAAAATCTGAGGGACAAAAAGTCTCATCACGAGCTGATCTTCTCAGGATCATAGGTTTGCTTCCAGTAACATTGTCGTCTCTGGTCACCAAGCCTGGGAAATGACCCTTGGACAAAAATCTGAGGGGTGAAAGGTCTCATCACGAGCCGGTTCATTTTACTGTAATGCAAACTGGTGACTGACATGGTTACTATCTGGTTACCAAGCCTGAACCATGGCCTTCATGAGGAATAAAAAGAAAATAGTGGTAACAGTTTCTCCCAACCAGAATTGTACATATATGACTAGAAGATAGGATACTGGCGTTCTGAGGGTTTCGAAGCAACCCTGTCGAGGCTATGGATGCCTGCTGGCAGCAGGGCCATGCTTGTGGTATTAAGATTGTATCCTTAAAACTAAGCCATTTACTGTCTTACTCTTTAAGGACTAATTTCTGTTTGAGACCTGATTTTATCAAACAAATCACTGAAACTGTAATTTTCTGGTAAGTTTTAGAATTGTGAAATACTTGAATTTGTTTGAGATGTTAAAACAGTGATCTTTGTATAATGGCTTGTATTAAGGATTTAATTTCTTTATGTGCATGATTTCAGGTTAAGAGGTAGAGATAACTTTTCCGCCTAGCTTGTCGCCATCTGTTGTGCCCTGGATCAACAGCCTTTAAAAAAACATTATTTCATCTAACAAAATCCTATTTTGTTTGATGAAATGTTCGAATTTCTCAGTGCCAAATAAAAAAGAATTACAACTACTGAAACAATGCCATTTTGTCAGCCACTGAATTGGGGAAATTCGTTGTTTTTAAAGCAACCTTTGCAACTATAGAATATTTAAAAAAATCATCACTAATGAGTTATTATTTGTTTTTGGGTTTGAAATTAAGGATAAATATTAGTGATTTCTATATCCTTCGTTTTATCCTAATCTAGAAATTAATCCAAAACATTATGAATTGATTTTGTTGATTTTGTTATTATAATTATTGCTAGGGTTCAAATATTATCAATGGTTGGTTCATGGTGGTTTTGGTCAAGACCTAGAGTACGTAATCCAAATGTGTTACAAACCATTCCTGACATATCCTAAGTCCTCAAACCATGGTCGACATTACCACCAATATCTATGCCGATCATTATTACATGGTATGTTTTGCAAAGTCGATTCTTGATTTAATGGTGTGTAATTATGATTATTTATCCGCCACCTTCAAAAGGTAGGTCGAATCCATGGTAGGGATGCATGTATTATGGTTATCGTCGGGTTGATTTATGTCACAGCCTCTATCCAGATTCACCTATTACAAAGCCAGCATGCTATCATGACGCTGGTACTTGACTTTTCTATCACGTTTAAGTCTTGGTATGTATCCCTCGTCGTGGATGCCTGTAAATGGAACACCTATTCTACGTACAGGGAAGGGCCTCCTGTCATTCAATTCAGGGTAAATCATGATAATATCAGTTGTCTAGGTTTTTTGACCGTCGTTTGTGTCATCAATCGATTACCACTCCGAGTACCGATGTCTTAATCCATGCCAAACCCGTAGGGGTATAGCCTGCGTGTATGCATGGCTTATCCTGTTCATCACCTGGTTTTGCTTAGCCTTTATTCTAGGTGCTCATGATCTCATGTTCTATCTCTTGACGAGCTCTGGTACCTATTTTGCGTGCGGTTACGCACCTGGACTCGACCAGTGATGGCACCTGTAGTAAGGGTTGAACCCTGCGAAATGACCTTGTTAAATTCAGACTCTGAGCTCACAGTAAAGGTCGAGGATATACGGTGGATGCCATTCTTGAAGAAATTCTCTGACTCAAACCCTGAAGTTACTAGGGTTTTTGCTCTCTCCCTGGTTGATTTTCAAGCAGAAGTTGGTGATCTTCGGTTTCGGGTTGATGAACGGTCTATAGAGGCCGCAACAGGTTTGTCCCTGACTGGTCAGAGATGGTTCAAATACCAGAAAATGAATATAACAGAATGGTTGCAATTGCTTAAAAACCCTGCTCAGGAAGTCTCTTTTCGAACTGGAGTGGCCCGTAAGTATTTCAAGAAAGAATGGCGTCCTGTCCTTGATTTGATTCACCGTTACTTGACCTGTGAAGGTCGATTATCGTCAGCGTATGTACATCACCTCTAGCTTATGTCTGTTTTTATAGGGTTTCCGTTAAATTTTCCTTATTATCTTTTACATAGCCTGTTCAAAATGTCCAATGCGATTAAAAAAGGCCCTAAACGCGTCAGTCACAGCCTCTTTCATCATGGGTTGGTTCGCATGTTGATTGATAGTGAGTTGTTGAAGTTGGGTCGGTCATGGGAGGAATTTGTAGAGTCCAACGGTTTTTCCTCATTTTGTCACTGCATGTTTGACAACCCTGATGATTGCAGCAAACACAAAGATCCAAGTTCAGTCTCAGTCCCTTCTCTGCGTAAACCTTTGTCAAGTCCTGGCCGTATGAGCACTGAACCCTGCAAAATTCCCATGGCCAATCCAGTCAAAAGCGCTGACACTCCGTTAATATCTAAGCACGTGAGGAGAGTTTCACCTTTGTCACCAATTACACCCCAAAACAGTATTGATAAAATTGGCAATCATGGACGAAATCAGCCCAAGGCTAAATTGGTTGGCAGATTCACCAGGAGCATGGCGAAAGCTACTTCTGTCAAAACACCTGTGATTGACAAGGTTCAGGTGGAAACTGTTGTTTTAGATGAGGACGAATTTGATATCCCTTCACCTATTGATGGTAATGTCGTTCAGCCTGAAGTTGTTTCGAATCCTGTCAATGAGACTCTTCCTGTTATTGATAAGGATATTCCTGTGCTCGACAAAGAGGTGCAAGAGGATTCATTTGTTAATGCTGCGACTAAAGAAAAGCCTGTGCACGCAAATTCACCTGGTGTTTATTGTGTTGCAGATATGGCTCATCCTTTGTTTATTAATGGACTGTTGGATAAAATTCGTAGTATGGAGGATAGGGTAGGTGAGATGGCAGTGAATCGGGATTTAATAAAGGCTGAAAATGCTATGTTAAAGGAGAAAGTTAATGCGAATGATCAACAGCTCCTCCGATTGAGAAATCATAAGAATAAGTTGATTAGGAGGGTTCTCAAATTGCAGGATGAAAATGACAAGAATGAAGAAAAGGTTCATGAGCTTAATGCTCAGATTGCGCTCATGCAGTTCAGGGTTGCTCCCTCGCCGAGTCATTCAAGTGGGGTGAATATCTAGGTATTTAATGCTCCGGTAAATTTGTAGTGTTTTGGCGGTGTGTTATTTTGATATCAGGTTTGAAGTTTTGATGATCAAGTTTTATTTACAAGTATTTGCTGAGTGTGAAATTGTTTATTAATTATTTTATTTGTTTTTCTATTTTAATTACATTTCAATTATGTTTCTTTTGTCTTGCATCGCAGGTGGTATCATGAATATTTTCCTTCCCCGATTTTGATGATTTCAGTTGTATGGATGATCCCTCTATATCTGGAAGCAAATCGATCTTGCAGGGACTGTTTTCCAGGTGCCGTTACCTTATCTGTGTCCTCGATCTTCTTTTATGGACTGAGTATTCGCGCATATGTTGAAAATGACATGTTCCCACTTGTCATTTTTATGCGAAATCAGTTAAGGATTTCAATGTTGATTATCTCCAGCTCTTAGAAGGTTTTATTTTGGGGAAATTAAAATGTATTTATAGGGCAGATAGCATAAGTGATAGGGGTCAATAGTTTGGGAAAGGGAGGACAAGACCGCTGTTCGATCTATCTGTGACTCGAGACAGTTAACTGTCAGTAGCTACAGCGTTTGGACTGGTGATGTTTAATACATACATATAGTTTTTATACTTTACATATGATTTATAATGTCTTTCGGTTTTGCCACTCGTTTTTCTATATTATAAATGTTTGTGATAATTTCCTTGAAGAATTGTGCAAATATTATTTACAAGTATCGACTGTTACTGTTTCCGATCTTGTTGATATGTCATGTTCTGTAATTAATGATTGATTTCATTGTTATATAATGTGTAACGAATTCTGTATGGTTTTGTTAATATTTAAATTTCTTTAAATATTGTCAAATGTTCGCATACAGTGTCCGTATCAGCATAAATTGGTTACAGGTTAAATTTTCCATTGCTCCTGATCAGGATAGATAATAGATTAGGATAATATGTGTTTAATTTTTTTATTATTATATTATTCGGAAAATCCTTTTGATTTAGATCCTTTCATAGGAATTACCAACATTCAGATTATTTATGTTGTAATTATTGTACACTGTGTGTATTATACATCTCTGTAGGACATTAATTCTATTAATTTGTATCTTTCTATTCTTGTGTTTATAATTAACTGCTTTAAGTAGATTAAATATAACAGTTTGTCATCCTATAATATATAATAAGAATTAACCTTGGTAATCCTAAGTGTAGGCCCGAATAACAATCAGTAGCATTAATTTTAACCTTTAGACTTTTAAATTTCCAGGCTAACAGGGCCTTTAAACCTGTCGGGAACAACCATCCCAAACAGCTTGGAGCCTGTCCTAAGGATCCCGGTCTGGGTTGTTTCCCCCGTTGCGGGCTTAGTCAAATACGCCCGTCAACACCACCTCTATTTCCCAAGAAGATCTGGTCCTTCTTCTTTTTATAAGACCGGATGATTGCCCTTTAGTCATTGATCTTTTCTTATTTCTTTGTGTCATAAGAAGGGTAGGGACTTCTCTTGTTTCTACGAAGGGTTATTCTTCCTTAATTATAGTTCATCTTATCTCAAAGGAAGATTCAATATCAACGAATTGAGGGTTTATCTCCCAAAAATATCCTATATCTGCAACTTTTTCCTCTTCTACTACCACATTCACAATTCCAGTTTATGTTGTCGCTGATTATGGAGCTGTTCGAACTTTTGTTTTGATTTTTTTTATTGCAGTTGCTAAGGGCATAGACTCTTCTATTACCACTATTGGCCCAACAATTTCCTCTATGGGGTTTGTTGCTTCTATAGACCCCCCTGAGTCTTCTTCCTGATCATCTCCACCTTCTTCCAACTCTTCACCCCTCCCCCTAGATGAACTTGAGGAGATCTATTCAACCTCTCTTCCTCCAATATGTCCTACCACAGTTTCCCAATGCACCCCATCTCCAGCAACAAATTTCTCCCATGTTAGGTTATTTCATGCCAAATATATTTGCACCAACAATTTGATTAACCCATATCTTGTGATAGAATACAGTGGGTTCCTACATGTCTTAATATAGTGTGCCATATTTTGCAAAGTGTGTAAAAGATAAAATGGCATGTTTAATAGACTTCCATGGCATAAATGCGAAAGTAGGAAAAAATCATAAATGTAGACAACTCTATATATTCCTTCGCATGTAATGTACCTTTTTAGGAAGATAGAAACATGATCCCAAGGTCTTGGTAATGTCTTGAGCGCTATGTCTCTAGACCTTGGCTGCACCTACTCCCCTACTGGTAGAAAGTATTCAAATGCTGTCAAATTATGTATTTTTTGAGAAAATCATCGATTCCCAATCCTAGGAAGTCACGTGACTTCTTCTAAATCCTGTTCCGATACATCTATTCTTAATCCTTTGATTTCTTAATGTTCTTCAGTCAAGTTCAAGGTGAACTAGAATGTTGTTTCTTCAATAAAACCATAATATTCAATCCATACAGCTTCCCTAAAGATGGAAAAGACTTCCATGTTTGCACGTAGGGCATCTAAATTATTGGGTTCATATTTGACTAGAGGACCCATATTGTTTTTCCTGGGCTACATGTGATGGCGAATGTAGCATCTTGCAATATCACTAGTTAGAGTTGCAGAAATAAAACACAGTAATTCGATAGTGATGGATTGCATTGATATTTTGAAAAGTTGGAAGAGTTAAGAGCAGGATGTCTTAATGGATTATAGTGTAGGTTTGAATAGGATGAGGGTTGTTAACAAGTGCGGGTGGAATATTTGAAGAAAATTGATTGGATATGTGAGACTGACATGGATTGAAAAGGTAGAATATAATCATTACTACTTTATTAGTTAACACTTGATCATACTCACAAGAATAAATCATACCTAATCATCGTCACCGAGCCGTCATTTTCCTAGTATGCTTTCCTTTGATGTCGAACAATCAAGAGAAGTATAATTATGCACGTGCAATCGCAGAACAAATTGGTCATCATGCATTAAACAAGTTAAGCATGTTTGTGTTAGCATTGATTTCCTAGACGTGTGGAGGGACTATGGTAGAGTGATGGATTGTTGGTAGGATCTCATCATGACGAAGAAATATTTAGTTTAAAATCCACCCTGTTATCACTCCAGGAAACTCCTCTACGTTGTAACTCGAGGATTCATGGTAACTTAAATGTTTTTATGGTTTTCTAAGTGGATCAAGTCAGGTGACCTACAAGACCTCACACTCTCAAGACATGCATGAAACTCAATCAGGGATAAGGCTTCTAACTACCACTGTTCAGAGGTTTCATAATATGGTGCAAAGATCTAGAACTTATCATGTTGGCAGATTCATATAAAAAATAGATATATATAAATGGCTAATCATAACAAGTAAATTACTTATAATTCAAATCATCAATATGCCAATAGGATGACAGCTATCAGACATCAATTAACCTAAATAAACCTGAATAACACATTCAATCATAAGCACAGAATAGACAGAAAATGGAAGCTGAACATATGATAGCAAAAGAGATTATATTAGGTCATGAGCAATATGAGAAGCTTGACAATAGTAATTGTCTACAAGTCCCCAAAGTTGAACCCTTTCAATAACATAAGTCTTAGGTTTTATAGCCTTTACAAAAATATTCAGATCCTGAAAAAATTGGATCTGATTTACTAGAAATAGACAAAATAATTGCTTTTGCATAATTAGGTCAAAAAACCATATTTTAACTACTAGTATATCTAACTGTAGAACTCGTCCACTATTTGAACCTTCTGATAACTAAAGTGAGTACTGGGAATAACTGCCACTGGTCCTCTGCTAGATAAGTCACTATTTTACTTAGACAATTTAGTGTTAGTGACCCTTTCTTCCTTTATGTCATTGGAAAATTGAAACATACCTCCCTTGATGTTTTCTTCAGTGCCCTTCATCTTTATACTTCATCCTAGAGCTATTCATGTTTTCCCAAAATTGATCCTTCATGCCAAAATTCGATCCTGTGCCTCTTTATTCTTTCGATGGTTAAGAGGCCAAAATATCGAAACTGTTAGCTTTTGAAAGAGCTGCTTTCAGTGGCTAATGAACTGCCTCAACATCTTCCCAAACCACCGAAAGTCCTGTTCTTCAAAAATTCTTAAGCTACCTCCAAAATTATTCTTTCAAGTTTGTTTGCTTATCTTTTTATTCAGCAGGATCTATGTTAGGAAGGTTAGCAATAGCCTGGATTGATTCTGGAGGTTGAAGGCATACTGCAGCTTCAGCTAGGGTTTCCAATGTGAGGTGAGTGCTAGGGTTTGGCTTGGAATCCTTCATTTACAGCCTCTGAAGCCTAATCATTTTATACAGCCTTGTGTTGTCCTTCAAGTATATATGTGTTGTGACCTCCTGGCCTTTTTCACTGAAATCTAGGTTTCTTTTGACCTGCTTGGCTTTAGAAGAGGAAGGAGGTTGTTCTACTATTATTGGAGATATAGCCCTACTCTTCCTTTTCTCACTCCTTGGGGTGCTAGATTTTTTTGAAGGAGACTTACCGTTTTCTTCTGGCTATAGGCCTGTTTCAAAGCCATTCCAAAAACAAGAAATATTCCCATGCCATATTTCACCTCTTCAGCAATTCTTGAATCAAGAGTTAGATAATACCATGATGAGACAATCTTCCAGCAATCTTGGTTGGCTAAGCCTTCACCTGGTGTGCCATTTTTGCCAAGCTCTTGTGTAAGTAGAAGTGTAAAATTAGTGGGTTTTTTCCTGTGAAGTGGTTCATCAATTTAAAATGGTAAATCATGGCCCTATTGTATCTCCCTTCACAAGTTATGTAGACCACAATGGCCTTCAGTAATTACTGCCACCTCTCTTCTAGCTAGGAGGATGTGACACTTTTCTTCCACACCACCCCTCTATGTTCAGGCTTCAGATAAGATCTGAATTCTACATCCTTTGTAATGGTGGTTTTAAACCACTTCTCCCTAGTGATAGGGAGTTCAGTCACTTTAGCAATTAGGGTTTCATCTATCAAAAATTCTTCCTTACCTATGATTTCCTTGGAGCCATCGAAAGAGAGAGAAAATGCCTCAGCCACCTGCTGGTGTGAACCTTAAATTTTCTCACAAAACTTATAGCAGCCAGCATCCTTGAAGAACCGACAGAATTTTGGATGTGCCTCTAGGTATATGATGTCTCCCAACTCTTGCCTAAGAGCAGTCCCTCCCTTCTACATTTGTTGAATGTACTCCTGGGTACCTGCAAAAATCAATTCAAGTTCTGTGGAAGAGTGTTTTTAGCAAGCTCACTCTCAAAGATGGTTTCTGGTGGTGAGGATTCCTATAATCGAAGGTGGAGTGTAGTGGAGGATTGGGCACTGATTATGAGGGTTTTTTAACTGCATGAGTGATGCTTAGGTGAGAGGACGATGGATTTGGTTGATATTTTCAAGAGCCCCTGCCCAGCAATCATGTTTAAAGAAACCTGGATACCCAGTGGAGATCTTCTGTAGTTTTTTGGATAGATGGAGGGAAGAGTAGGATTTCCAATCACATCGGTCCTCATCAGTTGAAAAATGACCTCCTCAATCATTTACTTGCGCATTGATGTAGTCTCATATCTTTTCGGTGGTTTATCATGCCCTCTGATGATCATCGTTATGCTGACGAACCTTGATTTGATAGGTTTTTAACCATTTCTTCTTTTAACCTTTTCGACGGTTAAGGGTCCCCAAGAAATTTTCTGCTAGCCACCAAAAACAAGGCTTTCAGTGGCTAATGAAATGCTGACCTATTCGCCTAAGCCATCGAAACCAATTTCCAAATGGCGCTGTAAAACTTGGCTTTCAGCAGATTGTGGTCTCTCCAGATATCTCCTTTTAACCGCCGAAAAAAAAGCCTTTCGGTGACTAATGAACCATCAAATATTTCTCCTAAGCCACTAAAACTGATTTTTCTCCAACACCTTTTACCTACTTTTGGTGGTTAATTCCCTCCTTCAATTGTTTGCTAAGCTGGTGAAGCCAACACTTTTCGTTGGATAATGAGCTATTTGAAAGTCTTGCCTAAGCCACCGAAAGTTCTTTTACCAAATAATCGATCGGGCCAGCTTTCGGTGGTTAACCCTGATCCTGTGTTAAACTGTTAGCTGCTGAAACAAAGCTTTGCAGTGGCTAATGAGCTATTAAAAACCCCACCTAAGCCACTGAAAGCTAAAACTTCCAATTTTCTCAAATATAGCAAAACCAGAGACCCTCAATTTGTTAGTCATCTTTAAATATTTCATAACATGACTCAAATTCGTCATCCTATCAAAAGAAATTTATTTTGGGAGATAGAATCTAGCTCCTACTTAGAGATGGGAACCTTCCTGTGAGGTCCCAAGAACCCCAGACCAAAATTCCTTTCCTTGAAAACAAATTAAAAAAAACTTAACACTATCATTTACTATTCCATTGGGCATGGAGTTTATTCTATAAGAAAAAACAACCTACTAAACACCTCTCCCATTCAGTGGGCCATCAAACACCTCTTCCCCTTCCATATTCTACATTTTGAAAGTGTTGTTCTTCTGTACCTGAGCTATCACAAAAGGGCCAATCCACAGAGAGTCAAACTTTCCATGTTTTCCCTTGTCTTGCTTGATAGTATCCCACTTCAGGACCCAATCTCCAACCTAAAATTTTTCCACTTCTGTCCTTTTTTCAAACATGACCTTGATCTTCTGTTGATGGGATTTTGATTTTCCTATCACTTCTTCCCTGACTTGCTGCAACTCCACCAAATCCATCATCCTTCTTACCATATCATTTGGTTCATCTTCCTGCTCCTCAAAGAATTTTGCCACTGGAAGAATTAGTTGAATGGGAAAAATGGCCTTAGTACCATAAACTAATTTGAATGGATAAGTCCCTATAGATCTTTTTTCTATTACCCTATCAGCCTATAAAGAAAACTTTATCTTAGAATCCTAGCTTTTCTAATTTGTCTCTAATAGTTTTCTGATGATCCTGACTAGGCTTTTGTTGGATGACTCAGCTAGGCCATTTCCTTGAGGATAATAGGATGTGGAATGCACCAGCTGAATGCCCATTGGCTCACACATATTAACCAATTCCTCGGCTTTGAAAGATGGTGGATTATCAGTCACTAACCTTACTGGGAATCCAAACCTAATAAAGATATTCTCATATAAAAACTTCATGATGACCTGATGAGTTGCATTTCTGGTGGGTGCTGCCTCTATCCACTTGCTAAAGTAGTCTATGGCTACTAGGATCCATTTATTTTGCCCACTAGATGAGGGATTTATTTCACCTATGAAATCCAGACCCCATTGCTGAAAAGGCCCATTCACTACAATAGGCCTAAGGGGTAAGGATCTGAGCTACTGCTTCCCTATAAATATTTGGCACTGGTCATAGGCCCTCACAAAGGTACATACGTCAGAAAAAAGGACTGGCCAATAGTACCCTTCCCTTAGAATCTTGTGGGTTATGGTATTCCAGTAATGATGGCCTCCACATGTGCTGGAATGAAAGTGAAACATGAACTGAGCAGATTCTTCTTTATCTAGACACCTCAACAAAACCCCAGATAGATCTTTCCAATACAACAGTTTATCAACTATACAAAATTTAACAGGCTTTAGTTTAAGAGCTCGTGCTTGATTTGGAGTGAGACCAAAGGAACTTATAATTTTTGCAGAAACTGAATAATACCTGAGTACCACTCACATGAAAACAAGTTTTCAGCCACTTGTTGAATGTCATTCTGATCTTGAACTACTTCTGCTGCTACTATTGTTTGCAATTTTGCTGAATTGACACAAGTGAAGTTTATCCCCATTAGTTCACAGTTTTATTTAGCCTTGAGTTTGGCCAAACCTTGGACTCTTACTAGCTTGGTGGGATTTACCTCTATATCAAACTCAATAAGCTTGGCAATCCATTTATCTCTCTTTCCATCAATGTCAGGCTGAGTCAAAACATCCTTCACAGCAGTTGAAGGGACATAGGCAAGGAATTTTGCATGCAAAATGTAAATCCTAAAGTTTTTCAATGACTTGATGAGAGCATAAGCCTATTTCTTAATGGGATCATACTTCAGCTTAGCATCCCTCAATGTCTTGCTGAAGAATGAAATTGGATGATCGAGGCCTTCATCATCTTTTTGTAATAGCATAGTTGCAACTGTGTCATGGGATGCGAAGGAGAAGATGTAAAAACTCTTGGTGTAGTCTGGACTAATCAGGGTTGGGGCTTCCATGATAGCCTTCTTAATGTCTTCGAAAGAGCTTCTTTCATGGTTAGTCCATTTGATTTCTGCATCCTTTTTCAACATAGATGTTATGTGCTTTACCAGCTCAGAAATGTTAGGGATGAACCTCCTGAAAAAATTTATCTTACCCAAAAAGGACTGAATATCCCTTTTTGACCTAGGTATGGACAACTTCTGGATTTCTTCAACCCTAACTAGATCAATCTTCACACCTTTAGTTGAGACTATGTGACCTAGGAGTTTCCCCTCACTGAGTGCAAATTGGAACTTCTTAGGGTTGAGTGATATCCCAAACCTCATGCATTTCAGAAATACCCTCGTCAAGTGCTGCAAATGTTCATGATGGTTGTGAGAGTAAACAATTAGGTCATCCAAGTATATAAGCACAAATTTATCTTTCAACCCTACAAAAGCTAGGCCCATGGCTCTCTGAAAAGTGGCCCCAACATTCATCAGTCCAAATGGCATTTTGGCATACATGAAAGTGCCCCAAGGGGTGGTAAAAACAATCTTCTCTTGGTCATCAGGGTGCACAACAACTTGGTTGTATCCAGAGAAGCCATCCAGAAATGACATGACACTAGCCCCTGATACTCTTTGCAATAGGTGTTCCATCTTGGGTAGTGGATAATTGTCTTTTTTGGAGCACTTGTTTAGATTTCTAAAATCCACACATAACCTAATCTCCCTGATCTTCTTCCTTGCCATCACTAAGTTTGCAATCCACTTGGAATACCTGAGGGGAATTATGATTTTGGATTTGAGGAGCTTATGTATTTATTTTTCAATTACAGGCAATAGGAGAGGACTGATGGATCTCAACTTCTATTTGAAAGGGATGGTGTCCTTCTCCAAAGGAATCATGTGTTGGATGATATTGGTGTCATATGTTTTCAGGTCACTGTACTCCCAGGAAAAGATATCAACAAATTCTTTTATCAGGCCACAAAATTTGGAGCTCTGATCAGCAGTCAACTCAGTGGACAAATTTATAAGTTTTGGATGGATTTGGATACCTATGTTTTTCTCTTGGACAACATGGTCTTGCTCCTTTTTGGTAGGCTTGAGAGGGATATCATTATGATCAAAAATATATTCCAGGGGTACCAGACCTCGAGGTATATAATCGTTGGGTAATTGGACAATATTCTGATCAGCTACTTTATCTTTCAACTTGAGCTGTTGGGATTCTTCCATGTTTAGGTTTTCTTGATCTATATGCATATCAGAGAATTCATCTACTAGCTGAAGGAATTTACTAAGCTCATCATCATTCTCAAACACCTTCCAAAATTTTACATTATCTGGTAGGGAAGGTCTGTACTTGACCTGAATATCATAGGTGAGCCTAGGAGGTAAAGGAGGAACAAACAGACTTGCGGAGATAGCCAGGGAATTAGCCAAGTGATTCAAAGCTCTAGGTATATATGACAGTTCAAAAAACATAAAGGAGTCTCTGAGTTTCCATACCTCATCCCTATAATCCTTTAGTGTAAAATATTTTGCTTGAAAGGTGTTGTTGACCTGCTATATAATAAGGTCTGCATCTCCAAATATTTTCATGCACGTGATCCCCATTTCCTTGGAAGCTTTCACTCCTAACAGCAAGGCTTCATATTCTCCTATATTGTTAGTGGTTTTAAAATCAAGCTGATAAGACAGATGAATATTCTCTTTGGATGGAGAAATTAATACTACTCCTGCACTTGCTGAGTTTTGAGTGCTAGCCCCATCAAAATACATGTTTCAGACGGATGTGGTCACTTCTTCGGGATGCTGATAGGCGGGCTTAGTAAGCTAGACTGGTGTTTGTTGAGAATCATCTATTTGTAGAATGCATGACCCAAAACATGTGTCTACTGCATAGATGGGCTGGTTCACTGAATTCTTTTCATTGCTTATGATGTAGGTAGGCTGATTCTCCCTGTAAAGCCTCTTGGTCTCCCCTTCGAACATTGGGATTGTAGCATATGTAAGGTCCATCTAAAGGGTTCCACCTAGCCTTTTAATCCATGATTGAGACAATAAGAGGCCAAATTTAGGAGGGATATCAGCCACTACAATGCCCATCATGATGCTTTTTGAGGGTAGCTGAGATAGGTTTACAACAAGGTCCGTGATGAGGCCCAAGCACTTAACCTTTTTGGATTCAAAGGTGACCAAATCATGGCAGGGTTTCATAATGCTAAGACCAAGATCATCCATCATAGCTTTTGGCATTAGGTTATAGGAAGCTCCTAAGTCTAGTAGACAGTTATGAAGGACTTTATCATGGATATTCAAGGATATGTAGAAAGTGGACAAGAATCCTTTAGCTCTTCAATCATAGGGCCTAGGGTTACAATAGGTTTATCATCTTGCAATTGAAAAAGTTAGTATCAATCATTAGAGGAAATTTGGGGTCTAAAATGGGCCTCCTAAGGAAAATAATAAAATAATAGTTAAAATAATAAAATAATAGTTAAAATAATAAAATAATAGTTATTAATTTTGGAGGAAGAATGAAAAAAACTACTTTTTGTGTTTTTATTTTTGACATATCTCCCTGTACTTTTACTCAAATTCTAAGCAGGAGATCTCATTGGATGCGGAATTTAATTTCGCATCCAATGAGTACCCACATTGCATACTTTTAACGGACCCCACTACCCCAAAAACAAGAAAATACCTGAAAAAAACATGATGATGACATCATCATCACATTTTTTCAAGTATTTTTTGTTTATGGGGTAGCGGGGTCCATCAAAAGTATGCATGTGGGTACTCATTGGATTCAGAATTAAATTCCACATCCAACGAGCTCTTCCTCTTGAAATTTGAGTAAAACCACAAGGAGATATGTCGAAAATACGAACAAAAAAAGTAGTTTTCTTTTATGACAAATATGTCAATTCAACCATTATGGTTGACTCATTTTATTGAAATTATATTGGCTCTTGAATTCCAACTCACAAAATTTATTGTTGGCACGTGTTTTCTTTTAAGGCCCATTTTAGACCCCAAATTTCCTCTAATGATGTATCTTTGGCTGAAGAGAATTCAGTATGGAAGATTTGAATGCATCATTTTTCATTAGCTCTATTAATGGGAAAGGGATATTCAATTTCCGAATCTCTGACTCAAGGTTGAAATAATAATGCAGTCTATCAGGAAACCTTACCTCTTGTACTGGAGCTTTGAGTTGGACAGGATCAGGGCTTGATGAATGTACTGGTTTTTGCAATGGTTTGGGAATGACATCCACTTTCTTTGGTAAAATAGTAGCCCTTTTAGCTGGTGCAGTAGGCTTCTTTGCAGGAACAACATTATTCTTAGGGGGAGAAACCAGCCTGGACCTCAGATTATACCCTCCTTGACCATCTGCTTGATATACTGCTTCTTCACTGATCTGCTCATCAATTAGGGCTTCCTCATATTCTGCCCGTGTCAAAAAGAATAGTCAACTTCATCCTCCATGCAGTGGATGTTGTCTTCAGCCTCTCCTTCTTCTTGAATGAACTCTAGTTCTTCTTCTAGTACAACATTCTGAAAAGGATCTCTAATTCTTTGATCTTCCACTTGATCACTTTCCCTTATGAGGATCTGAACTAAGGGGTTGTCTCTTCTGTAAGGGACAAAATTTGGGTTTTGGGAAACAAAATCACTTAGCCCTTTACCCCTCACAGGTATCTGCCCTTGGTCCTTTAGCTTAGACATTTCAATAGCCAAATTATCTAACAGTTTGGCCATTTTTTCAATCTTGTTCTCTGATGAAGAAGCACCAAGAGGGTCTACGAGCTGCTTCTTCTTATCTATCTTTCCTTTGACCTTCTAAGATGCCACAATGTTAGATTCTACCTCTAGGGCATCATCCTACATGAGTGATAGGGAGGCAGACCTCCTCTCTCTGAGAAGTAGGTAGAAATCAGATTCAAAAGCATTTGCATAAGTTATTCTGGACGAGGTATCAGTGGGCTTGATCTCAGTGGGGATCTTTCTATACATATTGTTAAACCTCTTGGTGAAGTTGGAGACACACTCCCCATTCTCTCTTTTCAAGTTGCTAAACTTAGTGATATAATAGAGGTTGTCTCTCCTCTCTCCCCAATGATTTAGAAATATTTCATCTAGGGATTCAATGCATGCTACTAATATAGCAGGCAGTTCCTTGAACCATTTCCTAGCCTGACCATCTAGGCTTTGCACAAAAACTCTATTCCACACATCTTCCTATTCTCAGCATAACTATAGAATGCCTCTAGATGTTCTTCAGCTATGAAATCTCCCTCTCTTGTAAATTTAGGCATGTATTTGAGATAGTCTCCAGTGGGCATGGCCGAGATGGGGTTAGGTAAATTCAGGGGGGCATACCTAGCTACCAGGATCCTTTCCATTTTGGTCAGAGGGGCAGTCATATTGGAAATGGGTATGGAAAGGGTGGAGGAAGGTACTATTGATGCAAGTGGTAACTGAAAGGGTGATGGTGGTAAACTTATCCCAGTGGAGTCACCAGGGATTGGATCTTCATAAGAAGCAGTGCTTGAAGATTCCCAAACCCTAAAATTTTCTAATGTATTTATAAATTCCTGAGAATTAAATGTTTCAACAGAAGAAATAATATCAAGAATATTTCTTGAAATACCTGATGTAGCTTCTTTTGCAGCACTACTGGTCTTCCTTAGTGAAGCCCTATCTCTTCTTATAATCTCTTCTGGATTTGAAACAGGTGTTGCTGGTGGCCCTTGAGGGTTTGCTCTGGTACTTGTTCTTCTTGAAGACACCTTATTTCAATGGAGCTGCCAGATAGATGAATAGTGTCCAAACTTTGTCTATCATCAAAGAAGGATCTATGTCATCTCCCAGGGAAGTTGAGCTTCAATCTCCTGTCCCCGGTAATGGTGCCAATTTGTTATCACTCCATGAAACTCCTCTAGGATGTATCTCGAGGATGCCTAATAACTTAAATGTTTTTATGTTTTTCTAAGTGGATTAAGTCGGGTGACCTACAGGACCTCACACTCTCAATAAATGCATGAAACTCAATCAGGGATAAGGCTTCTAACTACCATTGTTCAAAGGTTTGATAATATGGTGCAGAGATCGAGAACTTATCATGTTGGTAGATTCATACATAAAACAGATATATATAAATGGTTAATCATAAAAAAGAAATTACTTATAATTCAAATCATCAATATGCCAATAGGATGACAGCTATCAGACATCAATTAACCTGAATAAACATGAATAACACATTCAAGCATAAGCACAGAATAGACAGAAAATGGAAGTTGAACATATCATAGCAAAAGAGCTTTTATTAGGTCATGAGAAATATGAGAAGCTTGACAATAGTAATGGTCTACAAGTCCCCAAAGTCGAACCCTTTCAATAAAATAAGTCTTAGGCTTTATAGCCTTTACAAAAATATTCAGATCCTGAAAATTTGGATCTGATTTACTAAAAATAGACAACATAATTGTTTTTGCCGAATTAGGTAAAAAAACCCTAATTTAACTACTAGTATATCTAACTGTAGAACTCATTCACTGTTTGAACCTTCTGATAACTAAAGTGAGTACTGGGAATAACTGCCATTGGTCCTCTGCTGGATAAGTCACTGTTTTACTTAGACAGTTTAGTGTTGGTGAACCTTTCTTCCTTTATGTCACTGCAAAACTTAAACATACCTCCCCTGATGTTTTCTTCAGTGCCCTTCATCTTTATACTTCATCCCTGAGCTATTCATGTTTGCCCAAAACTGGTCCTTCGTGCCAAAATTTGATCCTGTGCCTCTTTCTTCTTTCGATGGTTAAGAGGCCAAAATATTAGAACTGTTAGCTGCCGAAAGCGTTGCTTTCAGTGGCTAATGAACTACCTCAGCATTCACCTAAGCCATCGAAAGCCCTATTCTTCAAAAATTCTTAATCCACCTCCAAAATTATTTTTTCAAGTTTGTTTGCTTATCCTTTTATTCAGCAGGCTCTATGTTAGGAAGGTTAGCAGCAGCCTGGCTTGATTCTGGAGGTTGAAGGCTTATTGCAGCTTCAACTAGGGTTTCCAATGTGAGGTGAGTGCCAGGGTTTGGCTTGGCATCCTTCATCTGCAGCCTCTGAAGCCTAATAATTCTATATAGCCTTGTGTTGTCCTTCAAGTATCTTTTGTTTAGTATTTTTAGAAAGATATACCTTTCTCTCATCTCTTGGTAAGAGTTGTGCAGCATCTTATTCCTCCTGGTCAATGTAGCATTGTTTTTCGTTATCTCTCTTTCTAAAATTTCCATTTCATACACTTGCCTCAGTAACTGATTTATCCTTTGTGTCTTGGGCTTGATAGAGGAAGCCTTCTCTACTGGTTCATATTGCTCTTTTGGTGTAGGTGATGGGAGTTCTTCAATGTCTGCTACAACTTTCACTACTAGGTCAACACCTTCCTCTCTTTCCTCTTCTGAATCTAAGTAGGGAAGGTTCAAAATATTCCCACTATGTGTTGTGACCTCCTGGCCTTTTTCACTGAAATCCAGGTTTCTTTTGACCTGCTTGGCTTTAGAAAAGGAAGGAGGTTGTGCTGTTGTTGTTGGGGATATAGCCCTTCTCTTCCTTTTCCCACTCCTTGGGGTGCTAGATTTTTTTGAAGGAGACTTACCCTTTTCTTCTAGCTGTAAGCTTGTTTCAAAGCCATTCCAAAACAAGAAATATGCCCATACCATATTTCTCCTCTTTAGCAATTCTTGAATCAGGAATTGGATAATACCATGATGAGACAATATTCCAGCAATCTTGGTTGGCTGAGCCTTCACCTAGTGTGCCATTTTTGCTAGGATCATGCGAAAGTACAAGGGTATATTTATTGGGCTTTTTCCTGTGAAGTGGTTCATCAATTTAAAATGGTAAATCATGGCCCTATTGTATCTCCCTTCACAAGTTATGTAGACCACAATGGCCTTCAGTAATTGCTGCCACCTCTCTTCTAGCCAGGAGGATGGGACACTTTTCTTTCTCACCACCCCTCTATGTTCAGGCTTTAGATAAGATATGAATTCTACATCCTTTGTAATGGTGGTTTTAAACCACTTCTCCCCAGTGCTAGGGAGTTCAGTCACTTCAGCAATTAGGGTTTCATTTATAAAAAATTCTTCCTTACCTATGATTGCCTTGGATCCATCGAAAGAGAGAGCAAATGCCTCAGCCACCTGCTGGTGTGAACCATGAATTTTCTCACAAAACTTATAGCAGCCAGCATCGTTGAATAACTGGCAGACTTATGCATGTGCCTCCAGGTAGCTAATGTCCCCCAACTCTTGCTTGAGAGCAGGCCCGCCCTTCTTCATTTGTTGAATGTACTCCTGGGTACCTACAAAAATCATTTCAAGTTCTGTGGAAGAGTGTTCTTAGTAGGATGACTCTCATAGATGGTTTCTGGTGGTGAGGATTCCTATAATCCAAGGTGGAGTGTACTGGAGGATTGGGAACTGATTATGAGGGTTTTTTAACTGCATGAGTGATGCTTAGGTAAGAGGATGATGGCTTTGGTTGATATTTTCAAGACCCCCTATCCAACAATCATGTTTAAAGCAACCTAGATACCTAGTGGAGATATTCTATATTTTTTTGGACAGATGGAGGGAAGAGTAGGGTTTCCAATCACATCAGCCCTCATCAGCTGAACAACAACCTCCTTAATCATTTACTTGCACCTTGATGTAGTCTCCTGTCTTTTCAGTGGTTTATCATTCCCTCTGATGATCGTCTTGTTAGGATTATTAATCCTCCCTTGTCCAAATTTGGTCATATGTCTAAATCAAGAGTCATGTCTAAATTGTGAGTCCATCCAGTCTATTTATAGTCATTAGCACCATTGGGTCCACTTGGCCTAATTAGGGAACATGTTTCAGTTAATAAAGTGTGGGGAACACTAATTGAGGTTTAATACCACTGATTGCACTTAATTGCATTAGTTTAGGATCCTCCTAGACCAATCCCTACAATTTAGGAGCCACTAGGAGTGTCGAAACCAACCAAGGTTAGTTCAGTTCAGTTGATGACTAGTC
The DNA here is from genome assembly GCA_001517045.1 of Pseudotsuga menziesii. NCBI lineage: Eukaryota > Viridiplantae > Streptophyta > Pinopsida > Pinales > Pinaceae > Pseudotsuga > Pseudotsuga menziesii. Next base: position 278,808 of record LPNX010294866.1, on the reverse strand, counting down.
AAGCTAAGTTAGGAGTCAGTTACATTCAATTCTAGTCCTCTACATTCAGTTAGTGCTAGGTTTACTTGAATGCACTCATGAGGGGCGCATTTCTCACCTACCACAGTCAGTTAGCCTTAGTCAACACTGAATGTAACACTTGAGTTGTGTTTTAGAGCTTCGATGAACTTCGGTTATAGTTTAGACAAGGTCAGTTAACTACTGAGCCCTCCAATAGTGATTTAGTCAAGGTCTTAGTTACCTATAGTCAAGTAGAGTCTATCAATTCGAATTTCCTCATGTGTATTCGAATTTCATGTGGCTACTAAAGCCATTTTACTTCATTGTAATAATTATCTGATTACTTTTTTATTAATGAAAGCATTTACAGTTGCAAGCCATTTTTGCACTGTTTCATTCTTCAATTGCTGAGTAAATTGAGTGATCTATTTTGTGAATTGTGTGTTTGTCCACAGATCTATGAGCTCAATTTAATATGGTATCAGAGCCTCAGCGGACAAGACACCTCTCCTCCTCAAATATCTAGCTAGATCATTTTTTTCAGCAAATTGCTCCTTCCAGTACTGCACCAGAAGCAGAGAATTTACCACTTAATATCCCAATTTAGGCAATTGTTGATCAAGCTTGTTTGATCAAATATGCTAGGTGTGAAGGAAATTCCAAAAGTGCAGACTGTAGACCTTACTTTGTATGTTTGATTGTGTGACAGGTTATCATCTTTTCTTACAACATTCACTACAAGAAGCCTCTTCTTCTCACTGCATTCACTACAACAGCTTAGTTCTTCTTACTACATTCAAAATGGCTCATCCAGTGGAGCCTCTAACTCCCTTCAACTATCACTAGTGGAAGGATGACATGGTGGTAATGCTCCACACCAAGCAGCTCTTTAGACTCATAGAAGAAATAGAGGAAGAGCCAGATTCAGATAAAGACAAAGCTAAGTACATGAACAGGCTTGATGAAGCCCATGGACACTTGCTCTCCTCAGTATCTAGAGATCTTCGATTCCACATCCAAGAATTGAAGACTCCCAAGGATTTTTGGGACAAGCTTTCCTCCTTATTTGATAAGCAGGATGAGATGAGGATCCATCAACTAGAAAATGATCTGATTACTCTCAATCCATCCATTTTTTAATCTCTGAATGAATTCTTCACAAATTTCAAGAACCTGATATATCAGTTGAAGAAATGAAAAGTGAAGAAGGATGAAGATCAGATCATCCTTTCCATTCTGACAAAGCTCAATGCAGACCACTCAGTCCCTGTATCCGCCTTCCAAACAGTAAGGCTCACTACTCCAAATTGGAATATGCCCACTCTTAATGCCTTCATCTAATCTCTTATTTATAAAAATGATAAATTGATCCAAATGGGGATCATTCGATCTTCCAAATATCTAGCTATAGTTGCAAGAGGAGATAAGGGAGCGAATGACAAAGGGAAGCAAAGGGATGAGTCCCCTATGAAGAAAGAGAAGTCAAAAGAACCTTCAGGTTTGAAGAGAAGCAAGAAGAATTGTAAAGGAAAGGTCCTCTACTCTTATTGTGGAAGGGGATTTCATTCAGAAAGCTCTTGTATGAGAAGACAACTTGATGAAATGGCTCTTCTTTTGAAGAAGCATAACATTTATGTACCTACTAGTGTAAGGAAGAATGACTCTAAAGAAGAAGAAGATGAAGAATACCAAAGGAAAGGCCATGCACTGAAGGCTTGCTGCACATCACCACATGTCTTCCTCGTTGATTCTGGAGCTTCCAACCATATGGCTGCATCTAGAGAATCATTCTCTTCGTTTCAGTCCTTTGATGGTCCTAGTATTCAGATGGGAAATAATAGTAAATTCAAAACAAAGGGGAATGGCTCTATCAAAATTGAACATGGAAGGTTCAAAGATGTGCTATTTGTTCCCTCCCTAGCTTCAAACCTGTTATCTGTCTATGAGATGACCCATACTGGATCTCCAAAGTGAGTGATATTTGGACCTGACTCAGTGGAGATCACAGATATCTCTACTGGGAGCATCATAGCAAAGGGTAATGCAAATCATGCTTCGAAAGCATATGAATTATCACATTTCATGCCTCCTTCAGAACCAGTGCACTCTCAACAGCCACTTGCAAGGGAAGGTAAAATCATTGCACCTACTTCTTTTACAACATCTACTAGTATTGCAGATCCATCTTTAACCATTTATGAGATTAAGATTCAGGGTGACTCAGATCTAGATTCAATCCCTACTTCCAAAATGGAAGCTAGGAAGATGACTGGAAACTCACTTGACACTCAGAAAGGAAAGACCCTTGCTCTATGCCATGCAATCTTACCTCCTTCAGAGAGATGCAATAGACTCCCTGTAAGATGCTATATGGCAAGGGATCAATATCACTACATTCAGAAGAATGGATATGATCATACACCTCTTCATTCAGCAAGAGACAAAGGTTACATTCCTCCTTCCTTCCATCATCATTTTTGGAGAAGAAGGAGAAGTCTACATGCCAGGCCCCAGAATACCTATGCACGGCACACCATGCATGCTGCTTCGCTACCTCACAGAGATGAAGATTGCAACAACATATTTTCAAGATTTTCAAACTTGAGACCTGATTCTACCTGCTTAGATAGAGGGGGGGATTTTTTCCCATGTGGTTTTTTCCACAGCTCCTTGTATTAAGAAGTTACTTTATTTTACTTGATGTAATGGGTGACCTATGGTCTTAGTTACCAGGGCCCATAGTTTGTCCAAGTTAGCATTCAGGGGGGGTGTTAGGATTATTAATCCTCCCTTGTCCAAATTTGGTCATATGTCTAAATTAGGAGTCATGTCTAAATTGGGAGTCCATCCAGTCTATTTATAGTCATTAGCACCATTGGGTCCACTTGGCCTAATTGGGGAACATGTTTCAGTTACCAAAGTGTGGGGAACACTAATTGAGGCTTACTGCCATTGATTACACTTAATTGCATCAGTTTAGGAGCCTCCTAGACCAATCCCTACAATTTAGGAGCCACTGGGAGTGCCGAAACCAACCAACGTCAGTTCAGTTCAGTTAATGACTAGTCAAGCTAAGTTAGGAGTTAGTTACATTCAGTTATAGTCCTCTACATTCAGTTAGTGCTAGGTTTACTTGACTGCACTCATGAGGGGCGCATTTCTCACCTACCACAGTCAGTTAGCCTTAGGGAACACTAAATGTAACACTTGAGTTGTGTTTTAGAGCTCTGATGAACTCCGGTTATGGTTTAGACAAGGTCAGTTAACTACTAAGTCCTCCGATAGTTATTTAGACAAGGTCTTAGTTACCTACAGTCAAGTAGAGTCTATCAATTCAAATTTCCTCATGTGGATTTGAATTTTATGTGGCTATTAAAGCCATTTTACTTCATTGTAATAATTATCTGATTACATTTTTATTAATGAAAGCATTCATAGCTGCAAGCCATTTTTGCACCGTTTCATTCTTCAATTGCTGAGTAAATTGTGTGATCTATTTTGTGAGTTGTGTGTTTGTCCACAGATCTATGTGCTCAATTTAATATGCCATTCTGTTGACGAGCCTTGATTTGATAGGTTTTTTACCGTTTATTCTTTTAACCTTTTCGACAGTTAAGGGTCCCCAGGAAATTGTTTGCTAGCCTCCAAAAACAAGTCTTTTGGTGGCTAATGAAATTCACACCTATTCGCCTAAGCCACCGAAACCGATTTCCAAACGACACTGTAAAACTTGGCTTTCGGTGGATTGTGGTCTCTCCAGATATCTCCTTTTAACTACCGAAAGATAGGCCTTTCGGTGGCTAATGAACCATCAAAGCTTTCGCGTAAGCCACCGAAACTGATTTTTCCCCAACTCCTTTTACCTGCTTTCGGTGGTTAATGCCCTCCTTCAATTTTTTGCTAAGCTGCCAAAACCAACACTTTTCAGTGGCTAATGAGCTGTTTGAAAGTCTCACCTAAGCCATCAAAAGTGCTTTTACCAAATAATCGATCGGGCCAGTTTTCGGTGGTTAACCCTGATCTTGCGTTAAATTGTTAGCTGCCGAAACAAAGCTTTCGGTGGCTAATGAGCTATTAAAAACCCCGCCTAAGCCACCGAAAGCTAAAACTTCAAATTTTCTCAAATATAGCAAAACCAAAGACCCTCAATTTGTTAGTCATCTTTAAATATTTCCTAGCATGACTCGAATTCTTCATCCTATCAAAATAAATTTATTTTGGGAGATAAGACGCCCGATATGTGGTGGAATTTTAGTGAGACTTTTAGCGATAATACTAGCAGAGTTACAATAGAAATGGGAAGAAAAGTGGCAGAGTTGCAGTGGAATAATGGAAAAATTAGTGGAAAAAATGTCAGAGTTGTAGCGCAAAAATGGCCAATTTTAGTGGAAAAACTAGCAGAGTTCCAACAAAAAATTGCCAATTTTAGTGGGAAAAATAGTGGAGTTGCATCGAAAAATGGCCAATTATAATGGGAAAAATAGTGGAGTTACAGCAGAAAAATGAACAATTTTAGTTAGAAAATAATGGAGTTGCAGCAGAAAATGGCCAATTTTAGTGGAAAAATAGCGGAGTTGCAGAGGAAAATGACCAATTTTAGTGGAAAAATAGTGGAGCTACAGTGGAATTACAATGGATAAAAATAAGCAGTTAATGGATTTCTACTGAAGAATTTTAACAAAACTTGATAAAATCATTGGAAAATGACATCTTTCTTGCAGAGGTCTACAATCTTGTTCACTTCCTCTTTAAAGGAGTAATACTAATTGAGAAGGATCGTTCAGAATCCTACAATTTCTTGGCCCGACGTGACTGTTTCTACTGCATGAGCCTTCACGTAATTTTGTGTTCACAATTCTCCAAAAAAACAAACCAATCATAGCTTAAAAAAAGGAAATCAAACAATTTATTTATATACAATTTCTATATGGAATTTGCAAAAGATTTAAAAAATTTCAGAAACAAGGGAAAAAACCTGTTCTTGTACCAATTGATAGTGTGGATCAGCTGCAACCTGAGAGATAAACACATCCTTCAAGATAGGCTTTTAATAAATCCGTAGTTGGTGACCATTTGCAACTAGAGGTGTCTGATTTTCATCAATAGTGGTCAAACAGACGATTCCATTGTCAAATACCTTATTTGTTCTTTAGGTTCTCAACCATCTTCTACATAACTTGCCTTTAAAATCCATTTTGAACCATGAATCATATAACAAAGCACATTCTCCTTCACAAAATACCCTCTTGTTTTTAAATCTACCATTCCATTTGGAGCGTTGATGTTCAATTAATGTTGTGTGATGCACAGCAGAGAATACGCTTTTCATCTAATTCATTCAATTAGTTCAATCGGCTCTTCTGATCCTCCATTAGGTCCATGTTTTCCTCTATAGATGTCTTCAAGGTTTTGATTTCAAACTTAATACGAAAATAAAATAAAATTGTACACCAGTTCATATGGGGAGAAACCTATAGTGTTGAGCCATCTAGTATGATAGGCCCATAATTCTTCTAGAAGCCTTTCATCCCAATCCCTACGATGACTCTTCACAGTTTTTGTAAGGATTGACTCAATTAGCTTGTTCTTGCTTTCAACCTAGCCATTGTCTTTTGTATGATAGGTGAGGTTACTCGATGCTAAATATGGTACTTCTGAAATAAGGCCTCCATTTTATGGGACACAAACTATGGTCGCCCATCTATTAAGATCTCTCAATACTCTAAAGAGGGCGAATATCTCTGCATATAAAAAATATATTACATATTGATCATTGGATTTTACCAAAGCCACAAATTCCACCCACTTAGTCATATAATTGGTGCAAACCAAGATATAAACCTTCTGTCTTGATGGAGAGTTGATAGGCCCTACAAAGTCTAAATCCCATCTTTCAAAGGGTTCAACCACTAACTATGGTTGAAGTCAAATTTCAGCCAATTTGTTCAATTGGCCCATTCTCTAGGAGCTATCATAGGATTGAGCATACTTCTTCACATCCTAAAACATGGTTGGCCAAAAATACCCCATCCTTAATGCTTTATGGCCAGTTCTTTTATCAGCGAAATTCCCCCCACAAGGCTCATCATGGAAGGCCTTCAAAATGCTGTGGATCTCATCCTCCCTCACAGAATGCCTAATTTCCAAATCATGCCCTGGGTAGAAGAGATGACCTCTAATACTACAATATCTCTCACTCTATTGTATGATCCTTCTCTTTCCTCGTTTGGATAAGTGCATTAGAAGTTTAACTGCAGCCAAATAATTAGCAATGTGAGCATACCATGGGGAATAAGTTGAGACTGCGAACAAGTGTTCGTCGAGAAAGGAGTCTTTGACTGGTGAATCGTCTTCATTATTAGTTAGTCAAGAAATAAAATATGCAACCACATTCTCCTTCCCTGGTTTGTCAACGATGGTTATATCAAATCCCTGAAGTAGCAAGAAGCACCTAGTCACTCTAGCATTAGTAATAGGTTTATTCATTAAATATCTAACAGTTGAGTGGTAATTATGTACAAAAGTAGAATATCCAGTAATATAATGTCTAAATTTATTAATGGAATAAACAATGGAAAGGAAATATTTTTATGTTACTGTATAGTTCATTTCAACATGGGCCAGATTCTTACTAACATAGTAGATGGCATATGCAATGTGACCTTCCTGTTGTCCCAAAACTGCTCCAATGGTTGTATCTAAAGCATCATAAGAAATGTGGAAAGGCAGGGCCCAATCAAGCCCTCTTAAGATAGGTGATGTAGATAACCTTTTTTTCAATTCTGCAAACGTTGTATGGCATGCCTCTGTCCAAACAAATTGTGCATCCTTCATCAGTAAAGTAAATAAAGGGGATGCTAATAAAAAAGTTCTATAAATAACCTATAATATACAGCATGACCAAGAAAACTTCATACCTTTTTCTGCGACCCACGAGTAGGAATATTTGCAATTACCTTTATCTTAGTCGGATCTACCTAGATTTCTATAGCAGAGATAAAATGCCCAAGAACTATACCTTCACTCATCATCATATGACACTTTTCAGTTCTCAGGGATATTTGGGTTAGTACACAACGTTCTATAAAGTTTTCTAAGTTCTATAGAGATTCATCAAAACTGTTACCATAAGGAGTGAAATCAACCATAAAAGATTCCATGCAATCATTTACCATTTCAGAGACAATCCTGATTACAGCTCACTAAAATGTAGCTGGCGCATTACACAACCCAAAAGGGAGCACCTATATGCAAAGGTTCCCCAAGGGCAATTGAAGGTGTTTTTGTCTTGGTCTTCAGGGAAAATCTGTATCTGGTTATACCCACTAAAACTGTCCACGAAAGAAATTTTTTTTTTTATAGACATGGTGTCTAGAACCTGATCGATGAATGGTAAAGGGAAATGATCTTTCTATGTTTCTTTATTTAACTCATTGTAATCTAAACAGATTCACCATTTCCCATTTTTCTTAGGTACGATCACTAGTGGGGAAACCCACTCACTATCTGAAAGAGGATAAATAAAACATGCTCTACAAGTTTATGGATTTCTTCCTTCACAATGTCTCTTAAATTTGGGTTCATTCTGAGTTGAGGTTGGCATATAGGCTTTGAATCATTCTTGATATAAATATGGTGAGTACGCAGTCCTAAAGGGATACCCCTGATGTCTTTATATTCCCAAGAAAATCCCCCCTTATTCTATTTTAACAGCGTAAAATGACATTCCAGTTCATCAGTTTTGGGATTAGGATTAATGTTCAATGTTTTCCCTGGTTTGATTTCTACTAGAACACTCTTTGAGTTCTCAATTACTAGGATTATTTCAGTGCTACTAACTAAGGTTTCTTCTGTAATTTCTTCTTGTTCTTGTTCTTTTAAGGTGTTTTTCAGGATCTGATATGCTTACCGAATGACATACGTAGGCTCTCTAATAAAATTCTAGATGGTGTCATCTTTAGTTTCTGTTTTGAAATTCAAGACCCTCCCAATTGTTAATAATGGTTGAATATCTTCCTCCTCCTCCAAATCCATCCCCAATGTAATTTAAACATCTAAGATTGGTCTATATGGAGGACATAAGGTGAGGTTTTTTATAGCAATTCCATTAGAAATCATCATGGATCATGATCTGTAGTTGATGCATTCATCTGTTGTGGCTAGCCATGGTATTCCTAGAATTAATGGGTTTCCCCCCAACTGTGACTTAGGTTGTAAAACAACAAGTATGTAGGGTACTCCCATGAGTCAACATAGACTACCAGATAGTACAATATTCCTTCTAGTTTAATAGTGGAACTACCATCCATTTCCAGTATGGTTGGGGTAGGCCTGAGATTAGCGAGTCCCAATTGCTTTACAGTCTCAATGATCATAACGTTTATTGAATAGCCTAAATCAACCAAAATGTTAGGGATTTGGGTCTACCCAATATATACTATAACAGTGCGGTTTCCTGGGTTATGGTATTTAGCCAATGGAGCCCTCCCCATCATAAGTTTAGATAACTTCCCCACTACATACACTTTAGGAGGATCCTTAGGCTTCCTTCATGTTTTTTTTACAACTATATCCCTAACGTTCTTGGCGTAGATAGGTACATTGTATAGGGTGTCTAATAGTGGAATATTCACATAATGATTTTTCAATTCTCCTAAAAGGTTGAAATGAGGTTGTTCCACTGTTTTTTACAAGGCTAATCATTCAGGATACAATGGTTATCTCAAAAAATGTGTAGGTTCAGTCTTAGTGTGTGTTTTTGCAAGTGTCTCGGCTGATGTTTCATAATGTGTTTCACTCGGTGTTTTAGCTGGTGTTTCGGTTGGTGTTTCAACATCCTTAATAATGGGGATTATTGTACTGAATGAATTTTCAAATCATTAATCCATTCCTTCTTCAGTCACAGAGGATGGAACACCCTCAATGATGATTATTTCCACTACCCTCCCTGATCGTAAATGTAAATCATTGCAAGAGAGAGGGGAAATGGAATAAGGTAGCATACTAGAGATTTCACATTATTGCACTACCTTATTATTAGGATTGGGATTAGGTTGAGTGGGAATTTGAAGACACAGTGGTGCACCCAATGGCGTAGAATTGTAGGATATTTTCATTTGTGGATACTGATACTATGGATATGGTTCATTATTATGGGGAAATGGGTTCCCTAGATAAAGCTTTCTCCATTTAGAGACCAAGGGGCTTGTTGGTTTGGATGCAGTGCCCATGAAGTACAAGGGGTTAGATATTCCATTGCATTTTGTGAATGTTGGTGCCACTGTGTATTAGTACATGATAGTTGTGGAGGAAATTTATTATTAACATTATTCCAGGAATTGAAAGCTGTAGGATCTGATTCATGCATAGAATCTGAGGTTTCCATGGCTTCTTCTAGGAGATAAAATAGGTTTTCTTCATGTCCATAGTGGATGCTTGAAATACTGCTTTGACCTTTGGCAGTGAAGGGAAGTCCTTAGTGTCATGTTCTAATTCGCACATGCCACATACCTCCACCTTATCAAGCGGGCATTCTCTCAATGGGTGCTTCTTCTTGCACTTAGGGAATAATACCCCAAGCACCAGACCTTCGACTGCTTATTTATTCTTTTCTTTTGTGACATCCACCTAAGAATAAATGGAACTCATCATGTCAGTTTTAAATTTCTTGAGAAGGTATCCTATCTATGCTCGAGTAGCCCCTCCACTAGCTGAATTTTGTGCTCATGAGAAGACATCTCGGTCCCTTATACTAGTTGTGGAATACCCTCTAGTGTATCATTGACATAATTCCATAATATGATCAAAAGGTTCCTTGGAGATGTCTCCCTTCCCTAACAGATTAAGAATGTCAAGGCAGTCTTCTCTTATTCCATGTAGCAAAATGATCTTGAGGACATCCCTTCCAATAGTGGTATGGCCCGATCTTTGCATATTATATAGAAGCCTCTCCACAAAATCCTCCAAGCTGTCATTGTCTTTATGCACCATATTAAATAGTTATTCTCTCTTATCCTTCATTCTGTAATATTCTTGGTACTTTGCAAGAAATACCTGTTTCATTTGATCCCACGTTGTAACAGTTTCACCACCCAAAATCATAAACCATCATAAGGCATTAAATTTCAAGATGTTGAGAAATAATTTCAATTTATGCTCACTAGATATATATTCATAACTTCCATAGAGAATGTCGAACTCGAAGAGGAATTCATCTGGGTCCTCGGTAGACTTCCCATGAAAGTGTGGTAGTACTAAAGGTGAAATATCTTTCATAGGGGCATGTCCAGTTGTTTGTCGAATAGGGAACTGAAGTGTGGTGATTGTATCCTCATGTTAAGGGGAACCATTATTGTTATCATTTTCCCCTACTACTTAGTCACGATCATCATGGTGACGTTTTTTATTCATGATTACCTCTTTGTCTTGATTTTGTCCCTTCTTATGATATTAAAAATCTTTTTGAAATTGCAACCACTCTTCTTTAGTAAATTCCCCCCCACTGAATCAATAGACCTTCTCTAATCCACCTTCCCCTACAAAACTTCCCCTATCTCCTCGAGTCTGTGCTAAGGGGACACCAGATGGTGTCGCAACTCCCCCTGATCTCTCCACAATTGATACTAATGACTCCAGACTAGGAGGAACATGGATTATTCTAGAATAATATAGTCCTTGATATAGATATCCAGTAGAAGAATCAACCCTAGAAATTAAATCATCAATGAATGTATGTCTTCCTAGGCCTGGGATATAGCTAAGAACTCTTCCACCTGCAAAGTTAGTGCTTCTAGGGGTTTCCCATTGAGTTATTCTTGTATTCATGAAATCTTATTAATCATAGCTCATCCTTGGGATAGGAACCCATTCGGTCTATTGAAGGATGTGCAACTCTTCACTATGTCTTATCGCCACTGCACCCTGAAAATCAGAATTGCTAAAGAAATTGAAGCAATCAACTACTAACTATGTCTATGCCAAAATGTTGGTCACTCTATATAATCATTAATTTTTCGTAACAAGCAAAGTGCTCAATATAAATTGTCAACCCAAGGAAGTATGTTTATTTCAAAGGTAACTCACAAAATATATGCATAAACATTTTAGTAGCTGATGAATAAAACACAAATCACTCAATCCTAATTATTGCTCAGTCAACTCAGCTTCCTGTAGAAAACCAAATTAAATAATTAATCTAGGAACTATAAAGGAAATTTGATCCCTACAATATCAATCCTATGGTTTATAATATAAGAATGAATCAACCTAGAATTACTTTTGCAGAAAGTTAAATCCTATTTTACCAAATTAGAAAAATCACAAACCATCGATCAAAACAACTAATTCATAAAAGCAATGATTTATCTAATTCAACAAACTCTAAGAAAGAGAAATGATAATACTACACATGATTTGATTATGTATGTAACAACTAGTACTAATTAACACACTTTGCATAAGGAAAAGGATTATCCTACATAGTCGGTTGTCACACCACACTATTACAACAAGCAGAAGGAAAAAGATAATAATGCAATTCTTTAACAAATTTTGCTGCAGCTGTCTATGAATGCATCACACTAAAATCCCACGCTAAGAAGAAATAACTAAACTAAAACATCTACTACTACCAGCAACTCTGTAAGAAGGTAGGCCCTGGCCTTCGAATAGAGATGTTGTGGAAGGATTAACAAAATATACAACAAAACAATATTGAGAATTGTTGCTCCTTTTATCAGGATAATCAAAATATAGTTACAGTTTCCTCTGCTATAATATCTATCAAATTTCCAACCCTTGGATCTAGTTTCTTGTTCATACTTATACAGAAAATGGAACAGTTCAGTTAAATGAATATCAGGTAGCCATGAAGATCTATGATCTTCAGGCTATCGAATTCAACATGAACTGTTACAGCTATTATTACATTGCATAAACCCAGTTCACAACAATGAATGAGCTTTTAATTTGAACTGTTTCACAGGCCGAACCATGTTCCAGCTAAGGAGGAAAGAAACTCAGGAATTTTCATCTAGATTCATGGAAGGACATCCGAGATTATTTCATCAACAGTTTGGACTAGATCATCAAATGGAAAACTGATGCCAGAAATCATCAGTTACACTTGGGAAACTTGGATATTTTGAACGTTTCTTATGAACCAGTGACAAATTAGCGTATATGAAAGATAAATTTCATAATAATGAGTAAAATCAAGCATTAATTAAATAAGTAATAATGATGTATAGCTTAGGAATTCATGCTTGTTTTCTTGGAAAGGATAAATATTCAGTTGTAACTAGGAGACAAAAATAGGAAAAAGGGCTAAATAGAGAAAGGAAAAAAGGGTAATTTCAGCGCCCAACAGGGAGCTGTAAGCTCAAGTATGTTCATATAGAGGAACAATTGGAATATGTTTTGACTAAGCCTCTGTATCGTGTAAATTTTGAATACTTTTGATACAATATTGGATTAGTCTGAAAGGACCTCCCTTGAAAGAGGGAGTGAAGGAATATGATAGAAGGATGCACTGGTGGTAGCTCAGCCTAGAGTAGGGTAAGTCTGGCTAGGCTTGTTGGCTTAAAAATGTTAGTAATTCAAATTATGCATGTTGATCCTAGAGGGATTAGTATGACTGGATAGGCATGTTTATCCCAAGAGGGTTAGTAAGTGATAACAAGGCTTGTTGGTCCCCAAGAAGATCCATCTGTCTAATTAGGCATGTTGACTCGAAAGGGTTAGTAAGTTAGACAAAATGCCTGGATGGATCTACAAGAGAACTTACCAAGATACTTCTCTTAGATAGTTAGCGAGAAATATGTAGTTTCAATATTCCTATATTGATGGTGATGATCTTGTTTCAACATTTTTATGTTGATGATGATGATGTTCCAACATATCTATGCTAGTGATGCAGATAATGATCTAGCATATATTGATGATATTGTTTTAGCACTAACATGCTAATGATGATGTTGTTGTTGTTTCAATATTTAGATACTGACGTTGTAGATGATGTTTCAGTATTTACATGCTAATGTTGCAGATGATGTCTCAGTATTTACATATTGATGTTGCAGATGATGTTTCAATACTGAAGTTGGAGAAGATGTTCTGGTATTCACATACTGATTTGGAAGAAGATAATTCAGTATTCACATACTGATGTTGCAGAAGATTATCCAATATAGGCAGAAGATGATTCAGTATCCTTATACTGATGTTGTAGAAGATGATTCGATATCCACATATTGATGTGATAGAAGATGATTCAATACACATAGAAGATGATTCAATATTTACATATTGAGGTTGCATAAGATGATCCAGCTGAGATCGATGATGAAGATGTATGATGGCGTTCCAAAAATTCCTATGACATATATAGACTCACCAATCATATGTACAATTGTGGTAGTAGTTGCTACCTTGGTTGAATACCTTCCTAGTTAAGAAGGAGTGTTAAACTATTGTAACTTCGAAAGATATTCTAGATGTATTGATTTTATTCCTCGATCAAGAAATGAGTTTGGTCATGTAAGAGTCATTGAAAGAATCAATGTAAGCCTCCAGATGTAAGTCAAGTCAATAGTACCTAAATGTCATTGAAATAAATATTATTTTTCATGTCCTGCTAGACAAGTCAACCCTATTAGGTGCTAGGTCAAGTCAAGTGACAAATATAAATAGGGAGGTGCTCCCCTTCATTTGTACACACTCACTCAAGCAAGTTATAAAGAGAGATAATAATAAGTGATCCATAAATAAAAGAGAAGCAATTGTCTCAGTTTTATACTGCTAATGTTGAGTTATATACTCAAGAAGTTTTGTGAGATTTTCTCCCTTATGGTTTCCTCGAGGAAAATATTTGTGTTCTTTGTGTAAATGTGTTTGTTGTTCTTTCAGTGATCCGACTAGTGAAAATCTTTTTAAGATGTCATCTAAGAAATTAAGAAAACTTAACAATAGTATGGGCATAACTATTAGCAATGGAAAAACAAATGTTATGATAATCAAACCCCAAAAGATAACTTATGATAATGTCATTTATGACAATGACAACTTGAAGGAAGTGACTTCATATAAATATCTTGGAATTAATCTTCATCATAAGCTTAATTGTAACTATAGTAATGAGAAAAATATTAATGGAGGTTGGAAATATTATTGTGGACTTAGAAACAATTGGAAATCAGTAGACCTTTGGATTTGGGATAGGAAGAAGCTTTTCTTTGACACTCTCTTCACTCATTTTATCTTATATGGACATGAATTTATGGGTTTCAAGATATCTATAGAATTGTAGAGAAGGGTAGTTAAAATCCAAATGCACTAAATATAACATATAATCTCAAAATTGAAGTCAATACACACTATCTTCTCCTCCTCATAGAAGTGATCCTCTCCTTGTTGGCGAAGCCCACCAACAAAGCTTTGTCGACAAGGGTTCCCACTCTATTGATTCCCTGCAGGGAAACCTCCGTGAGCATCGGCCCAAATAGGTTTTACATTGACCAGCAACATCTATGAAGCAGATGAGGCCGCGTCCGAGGCGTTCAAGGGAGAGCTATTGGAACCAAGTTTTCGACAATGGGAGAGGAGGATATGGGGATCGGATGGAGGGACACCATAACTTATACAATCATCATACAGTATCAAAATATTGCAGCATTATTCATGGAACATCATAGCGCATCAAACAGTTACAGAAACATAGATTTCATCAACTTAAAACCAACAGATCGCATAGCAGGAAGAAACCGAATCATATATATATCATGTCATTGTAACAAAACAAAGTTGCAACATCATAACAGATCTATAACAACAGAAAAGAATTGAGCCATACTCATCGCATCATATATTAATCTTGCACAAATATGCCACATTACACAATCCTTCTCCAAAATCGGGGACTGCATACATCAGGAAGAAGCCTAGATAAAATCACAGTCAAAACAGAAAATTCTGCATAAAACAGATCGCACCAGATCTTATCCCTTACATTCGCACATGCAATCATATACAATTGTTCACAACTGCTCTCATATAACATCCAAGTGATTGATCCATGACTCCTCAAAATGGATCTATAAATAGGCTTATGCATTTACATCAAGGGTCCACTAATAACTAACTTCTAACCGATATTGACCTATTGCAACAAAACTTGGTCAAAATATACATAAAATATTCAAAAAGTGGTTATTTTCCTACTTATTGTGCCAATATTCCCTTGCGTAGTACAGCGTGAGCATGCACAGATCCCATGATGCTGCACAATTCACTTGCCCCAAACCCCTTGCCAACAGGCCCCCAACACAGTTTTTCGGCTCACCCTCGAGCCACGTCAAGTCGACAGGGTGTGTGGTGAAGTTCTATCCTTAAAATATTCAAATTGCTGCGCAATTTCATGAACCTGCAGATGGAATTTACTAGCGATACTTTGACAATTAGTCAAATTCTGTTGGACGAGGTGCTCCTCACTCACCTTGCTATCGACTAGTTGTCATTTCTCTTGAATGGCCTGGAGCATGGCAATGGCCTTAACAACCAACTGGCCACTAATTTCTTGGAATTCGTCAAGCTGCTCGTGGCACTTTTGCTAGAGTTCTTGTGCCCTGGAAGCTCACTGCTAGATATCCTTCAGTTCTATGGCCTGGGTGATATGCACCATCAGCGGCATGGCCTTCAGCAATGTCTTCAAATTTGTCAACTGACCCTCTGCCTCTTGCACCTACGCAGTTAGCTGATCAAGTTGCTTATCCTGAACAATACTTTGCCAAAACTACATGGTCGACTCCATAACGGTTTTAGCCTCTTCCTCCAGGGTGCTGAATTGAGTGGAAATTTCTTCAATGAAGGTCTTGTGCTCCGCAACCTACTCTGGTGGTGTTGTGGGTTGGACCTGGGCCTGGAGTAGCAAGTTATTGTCCTGAAGCTGAACCAGAGTCTGCCCCAATCGTTTGGCCTGCTCAACTGGGGTGAGCCCTGTGGTGTTGTAAAAAATGTTCTGGCAGGCATTAGAAATATCCTACTCAACTTCGTTGCACCTTACACATAGTTGTGCCTCTTCAACAATTAGGTGGTCTTGTGCCTTCTTAAGGTTGGTAATATCTTCAGCAACCTTCTACTGCAACTCGGCCTGTGTCATCTTGAGCTAGTTGATTTCTTATAGCTTCTCTTCTGCCAACTACACGCAAACCTAGTGCATCTCCTCTTCTTCCTTCTGTAGCTTCGCAGTGGTATTCTGGGCCTCAACATAGCCCTTATCCAAATATTTTTGTTGTGCCACCAACTCCAGTGTGGCGCTATGCTACAAATCAACCAACGTTGTAGTGGATAGTTTGTTCAAATCCAAAGTCACACTCTAGATTGCGTGTAGCTACTTGTCAAATTATTCACTACCGGCATCAATCGCAGTCAGGGGAACTTGCACATTTTAGGCCTGGGGCTCAATGTTGATCGACAAGCTATCATGCAACAGAGGTCTTGTTGATGGTTGCTTGGAAACAATATAAAAAATGGACATTAGTTTATTTCTTACCACACCAAATTCTTCACGATTGGATTTGTGGATCGTCGTAGTCACAGCCGTAGAGGAATCAGTGACGACTTTGATAAGCCACTGCAGTTTCTATTCGATCTCCAATTTGGTACCACTACCCACCTTGTACTCCTACCACCACTTGGTGCATGTCTCCTCCCACATACGCTGTGTTATATCTTCAGGATCTGTCGATGACTCATTATCGGAGTCATGGGTTCTCAATTCCTATGAGGCGGGGTCATCAGGGACCTCTGGGGGTAGCTCCTTCTTCAACTCCTCTTGACTCACTAGGATGCACCAATCCACTGGCCAATCTTCCCTAATGGAATCCAACTCTTCAGTGGTGACTTTATAAGGCAATGGCAGCCACTGTCGATCAGGGTCACGCCTCACCTGAATATGAATGGAGTGGGGTCCAATAGCAAACCTAAGGATCCATTGATACTTGGTCATGGCATAGAGATAATATCTTGGAGCATTAATGACGGTTGCCTACAGCACTTCCCAATAGATCCAGAAATGAATAGCAAAATCTATTTGGTGACTGGGTTCTTTGACCCACCATAGGTTATGATAGCGGGCTCCACAGCAAACCTTGACTACCTCAAACTGCCATTGGTTGGTAGTCCTCTGGTTCCATCCAAGAAACCAGAGTGATGAGAATCAAAATCCAACTATAAGAAAAAGGCCACCCAGTCTAAGCAGCAAGCGTATCTTTGAGAAATTGATTCAACAAAAATAAAGACCAATTCATTTGTACCCCGTCAGCACATTTCTAGGCACAGGCGACAACACCTGAATTGCATTGGAATGATCGATTACTATGAACAACCTTGCTGGCAATAATTCTTTCACCAATGTGCACTGTCTGCGAGTTGATACTATCAATGTGAAAAGAATGACCATCCCATTGTAACCCGAAGCACTCCTTTAGTTGCTTCACAATTCTCTTATATGTATCTCTTCCACGAATATATTACGTCAGGTACTCCCCACCCTTAGGCAAACCAGTAATGCTTGCAATCAAATTGATGATGACAAGGATCAATGTATTTAGCCAAAGTATCCCTCCATGGAAGCACACCAATAGTTTCTTCACACACGCATGTGCTTCGTTCAAATGGCCAAAATGGGGCATATTGATGAGCCCCAATAACCCAGAATTTTCTAATCCACTGGCCCATGGTTTCAGAATTATCTGAAAGGGGCCACTAGGCACCATATGGACAGATTCATATCGCTCATCCTGGACATCTTTTAGTAAAATCAGGTCATGATCGTCGACCTTAAGCCTGATCAACGCAGGGATGATGTTGATAGAGCATGTCATCCCTTTCGGTAGCACTGGCAACTTGGGCAGGTACTTCTGATTCTTCAACATCTACCGTGGCTTGGCTCCTAGATGTGTAGGAGCGACGTATCCCAAAATATCATTCACTGAGCCCTGAGGTGCCCCAGACTCGACATGTCCTAAGTTTGATGGCCCAGTCTATGCAGTTCCTTCTTCATGCACCTTCGCAGATGTGCGATTTTGCCTCTTCTATGGCAGCGTAGGACTAGGTCTCTACATCTGCCGCTTCCACTTTGGAATGGATGAAAAACACACTGGCATACTCATGACTTCCTCTTCCATAGCCGTGGGCTGAATGGGGGATTCGTACTCACTTGAAATTTCAATAGAGTTAAGGCTGCTCAGCATCCCTCAGCCCCTCAAAAATTTAAACGATGCTCAACCGCTCGAAACTACACTTTACTCAATACTCTGCATAGAATTCACCTTCTACCTCTACTCTCACAACTGAATAATTCCATTCGACGCATCCCGCGCAGTGTTTTGTAGCCACTTCTGATTCCAAATTCATCATTGCCAAATCTAACTTCATTATTATTGCCAAATCGGGTGTTAATGATGCCAAATTCACCAGTGATCTTACATGTCTAACGGTCGGATCACCCATTAATGCCGGTCACTTCAACAAGCACCGCCAGCCAACTAGTTTAACTACTTGTGTTTATTACTTGATTTGACCACCCCACAGCCTGACAATTGTCGCAAAGGGTCAACCGACTACCGCTAAAAATTGTAACCTTACGCAGCCTCTCCCTTAGGGCTCGCCTTGCACTGCTGAACTAAAATCCTCACTCATCATTTTTTTTTACTTCATGTGGTGCGTATCGTCGGCCCCGTTCTATAGGGATTCAAGTAGCTCCCGTTCATGAGTTTCAGCAACGTTGTGCCATCTAACTATTGTAACTGAACTGCACCGCCAGATGTAATGGACTGAACAGGATAGGTACCTAACCAGTGCGTTTGTAACTTACCTCGATGCTTGATGAAATTACTGTCATATAATAGTACCAAATCTCCTGTCGCAAACTGTTGGTGCTTAATATGGAAATCATGCCATGCCTTCTGTTAATCCTTCACAACCTGTTAGTGGAATCCTGAGATGAAATGATCTTCTTCAAGTTGAATCAACTATGTAGCACATTCCTCTAATGCCACTATGTTATCCATACCCGTGGCTGTAGCAATGCGCAAACTGGGAATGATATATTCCACAGGAATGACTACCTCTTACCCATAAACCAAATTAAATGGTGTTTGACCTGTTACCTATTTGCAAGTAGTGAGATAGGCCCATAGAACTGTAGGAATTTTTCAGTCCTAATCATCACAGTTATCATTACATACCATGGTCAGCACTGTCTCCAAAATTTTGTTGAAGGCCTCAACAGTACCATTTTCCTATGGATGATATGGCATACTCCTTTAATGTTGTATCTGGAGCTCTTTAGTTAGTGCTTTTACCATCTGGTTGACAAAGTGACTTCCCTGGTCACTCATCAGGATTCTAGGACACCCAAATCGCGTCACAATGCTCTCAAAAATAAACTGTATTGCTGTCGTAGCGGTATGTTGATGTATTTGTAACTTCGGAATGTATTCATTTATGTATCTTATGTATTGTAACCTGATGTTTATTCTAGGATTTATCTATTATGTAATTGAGTCATGTTGTCATGCCCTGATGTTCCGATCGAGAGGATCTATAATGTAAACAAGTCCTGTCAAGTCATAGTGGGTAACCCTCCGATTGTCTAAGGGTTAAAGTCCCCGCAGTTCCTGGGCACTAGGGTTATTAGACTCTCCTAGTAAAGGTCGACCCTAGTAGGGTTTTAGTCATGCTGGGATTAGTATAAATAGAGAACTGGAGTCTCTATTTAACACACAACTCATACACACTCAAGTGTAGCGCATAGTTGAGGAAGGAGAAGACACCGGGGCTAGATAAGAAGAAGGATACTGCTGTCGGAGATCACTTACTGTTTTGGGCTTTTCTATTTTGGTGCTGATTCTATCTTTGAGGAAGTTGCAGGGTTTTCTCCATTTATGGTTTCCCTGAGGAAAAAAATTGTGTTCATTTTCTCTTGTGTTTGATTGTTGTGCTTGTTATTCTCTTAGTTAAAGATCCTAATAATGCTAGCTTAATGTTGAAAAACTAACATGGTATCAGAGCTAACCTGAGAAAAAGACACTGTGCAGCTGTAGGAACTAGGGCTTCCTAGTTTGTGGATCTTCCTCCATAGATTTTCAGTAAAAGTAATGTGGAATAACTCTCCTCCTTAGGGCACATGTTTCTATCGAAGCAGAATCCAATTCTGAGGATTTTCAGTTTTGGACCCGACACTACTGCCGAAAATTAGGGCTTTTCATAAAAGAGGAATTTTTCAGTGAGCCTAGGCCTGGATTGATCTCCTCCCCAAAATCGAAGTTAGGGATAAATTTCAAGGCATTTCGGTGGACAGAACTCTAGAAAAGCAAAACCCTAATTTGCTCCTAATCCAGTACTGCAGGATTTCAGCTCCAAATCCATATCCGACATCTTGACCTGGTAAGATCTAAATATTTTGTATTTCCATTTGAGGTTTTTACTTTAAGATGTCTCATCATACCAAGTTTGATGAAAAGCTTGAGGGAACTGATAACTTCCGAGCCTGGAAGTATAGGATCTACCTGGTCCTAGAAGAAAATAAGTTAGACTCCTACATCCATGAGGAGGTTCTAGTT
Organism: Pseudotsuga menziesii; assembly: GCA_001517045.1. NCBI lineage: Eukaryota > Viridiplantae > Streptophyta > Pinopsida > Pinales > Pinaceae > Pseudotsuga > Pseudotsuga menziesii. Next base: position 258,187 of record LPNX010294866.1, on the reverse strand, counting down.
CCAGAGGGAGATGAGGCTAAGGCCTTACATAAGAAGAATATGGTTATGGAAAAGAGGATCATTGTTGATTCTATCAAGGATCACCTTATCCCACAGGTGTCCTCCCTCAAGACACCTAAAGCTATGTTTGATGCCCTAACCAAATTGTTTGAAGGGAAGAACATAAATCAAAAGATGACTATGAGGAATCAACTGAAGAATGTGAAGATCCAGAATGCAGAGACCATCCAGTCTTACTTCACAAGGGTTTCTTAGATCAAGGAACAATTGGAAGCAATAGATGAAGAAGTGGAGAATGCAAAAATTGTGATGACCACCTTGAATGGTCTCCCCAGGACATGGGACTCTTTCATTCAAGGGATCTGTGCTAGAAAGAAGTTAGTCAAGTTCAACAGACTATGGGAAGAATTTTCTCAAGAAGAAGCTCGGATAGCAGCTCGAGAAGAGAAGATCGGAAGTGAAGATCAAGCTCTCATAGTACAATCCAAGAAGTCTAGATCCAACCATCACAGAAGTAATTACTCTCATCATAGAAATAACTCTAGAAATCCTAGAGATAGGTCTAAGTACATTTGCTATACATGTGATGAAAAAGGACACATTGCTAGAGATTGTCCTAAGAACAAAAGTAGCTCTCACAAGAAGAAGGGACACAAGAAAAGACATCATGCTCATGCTGCAGAGGATGATGAACCTTCATCACAGAGAACCAGATATGAAAGTGAAGATTCTTCAAGCGATGATGAATATGTTTTGATCTCTGCTCTCATAGGTAACATTACTCATGGAAGTGATGATTGGATTATAGACAATGGGGATTCCAAACATATGACTGGATTCAAGGAATCCTTTGTGAAATTCTCAGAACATGAATCACCTCACAAGGTGAAGCTAGGAGATGACTACCAATATCCAATAAAAGGTAGTGGGGAATCTTCCTATAAGCTAGACTCTTGAAAGTCTATAACAATGAAGGAAGTGTTGTTTGTTCTAGGAATCAAGAAGAACCTTCTCTCCATATCAGCATTGGATGCAAAAGGAATGAGGGTTGCATTCATAGATGGTCAAGTCATCATGTGGCCAAAAGGAAAGACTATTGATGATGCAATAGTGATTGGTGAACAAGAAGGAGGTTTGTACGAATTGAAGGGCCATCCAGAACAAGCTTTGGTCCATGACACAGTAGAGCCAAGTGAACTTTGGCATAGAAGGATTTCACATGTGCATTACAGAGCACTACCTCTTGCAAGCAAAGCTGTTGAAGGTCTTCCAGAAATGCAAGCAAAACATGATGGGGTCTGCAAAGGATGTGCAAAGGGAAAGAACACAAAGAATACATTTCCAAGTAGCGAAAGCAAAGCAAAAGGAATCTTGGAAATCATCCACTCTAATGTATGTGGTCCTATGTCATCAAGATCACTAAGAGGGTATGCATATTATGTTTCTTTTATTGATGATATTTCTAGGAAGACATGGGTTTACTTCATGAAGAACAAAGATGAAGTATTCAGCAAATTCAAGGAATTCAAAGTCTTGATCGAGAACCACACTGAAAAGAATATCAAGACTTTTCGATCAGATAATGGCGGAGAATTAAGTTCAAATGATTTCAAAGAGCCATGTAAATAATTAGGGATTAAGAGGGAGTTGTCCACTCCTTATAATCCTCAACAGAATGCGATTGCGGAATGGAAGAATAGAACTATCATGGAAGCTGCAAGAGCTATGCTTCATGATCAAGATCTTCCTATGCATCTTTGGGCAGAAGCTGCTAGAACAATGGTGTATGTACAGAACCGTACTTCACATAGAGTACTCAAGAACAAGACTCCTGAAGAAATCTTCTCCAGCAAGAAACCAGAAGTCAGCCATCTCAGAATATTCGGCTGTCTTGTGTACATACACATTCCAAAAGAGAAGAGAACAAAATTAGATCCTTCAGGAAATAAAGGTATATTTGTGGGATACTCTAAAAGCTCGAAGGCTTACAGAATATATTTCCCAGGATACAAGAAGATTGACATCAGCAGGGATGTAATATTTGATGAAGACACACCTTACAACAAATCCAGAAAGAGACCTGCTGAAGAACCTGAAGAAGCAGAAGCACCAAAAATTCATGACACAACCATGAACGAAGAAATTCAATAGGAAGATCGAGAATTTGAAGAACCACAAAGACTTGTAGATCCACCTCTGGAGAAGAATCCTCATAAGAGGAAACCTGCTTGGGTACGAGAACTTATCCAAGGTGTGGAAAGATATGGGGATCCAGAAGAGAATCACAGAGAAAGAAAGAGGACCAAATCCTACTCTGGGTATGTAGCTTTACTATGTAATTTCATTGACAAAGAACCTTCCAGTTATGAAGAAGCGACAGAACGGAAAGAATGGAAGGATGCTATGATCAAATAATATCAATCGATCATGAAGAACGATGTTTGGGATGTTGTCCTAAGACTAGAAGGGAAGTCAGTTGTAAATTCCAAATGGATCTACAAGATCAAGCATGCTGCAGACGGTAGCATTGAAAAATATAAAGCAAGATTTGTGGCTCAGGGTTTCTCTCAGAAAGAAGGAATAGATTATGAAGAAACCTTTGCACCTGTAGCCAGATACACTTCCATTAGATCAGTACGAGCTCTGGCTGCAGTGATGAAATGGAAGATACACCAGATGGATGTCAAGACTGCTTTCTTGAATGGAGCAGCCACTCGGTTTCGAGACACATGATAGGGAGTCTCATGTATGTAGATTGAAGAAAGCCCTGTACGGTTTGAAACAGGCACCCAGGACTTGGTATGGTAGAATTGATAGCTTTCTATCCAATTTGGGCTTTACCAAGAGTAAAGTAGATTCCAACCTGTACTACAAGATTGAAGATGGCAACCCAGTGATGCTTCTACTATATGTAGATGATATGTTTGTAACAGGTATGGATGGGTTGATTGCTGATACGAAGAGAAAGATTTATTTCAAGTTCGAAATGAAGGACATGGGTATGATGCATTATTTCTTAGCTATGGAGGTGTGGCAGAGTATGGATGGAATATTCCTTGGACAAGGGAAGTATGCAGTAGAGATCCTGAAGAGGTTTGGGATGATGGACTGCAAGGCTATGGCCACACCTATGGCATTGAACCTGAAGCTATTGAGTGATGCTTCATCATATTCAGTTGATGCTACGATGTATCATCAGATGATTGGGTCCTTGATGTACCTGATGAACATGAGACCAGAAATTTGCTTTGTTGTGAACACTTTGAGCTAGTTCTTGACAGATCCAAGAAATGTTCACTTGATTGCTGCAAAGCATATTCTGAGGTACCTGAGGGGTACAGTTGATTATGGGCTCAAGTATGACTCAAATCAAAAGATTAACCTGGAGGGCTATGTCGATTCAAATTGGGTAGGCAGTGCCATTGATAGGAAGAGCACTTCAGGATGTTGCTTCAGTATGGGATCCGATGTGATCTCTTGGTTTAGCAGGAAGCAATCTTGTGTGGCACTGAGTACAGCTGAAGCAGAGTATGTCACATCTTGTTCAGCTAGTTGTGAGGCAGTATGGCTATGGAAGCTATTGTCTAATATATTTGATCTCCAGTTGGATGCTACTTGTATACACTGTGACAACCAATGTTGCGTGAAGTTGTCAGAGAATCCAGTGTTCCATGACAAGTCGAAGCATATCGAGATCAAGTATCACTATATTAGGGATATGGTGCAGAGGGGAGCAGTGAAGCTCCAGTATGTTGGGATGGAGGAACATATAGCTGATGTATTGACAAATCCATTAGCTAGGATGAAGTTCAAGTACTTCAGGGAGAAGCTTGGTGTTCTCCAAATCGAGGTTTCCTCCAAGAGAAAGTGATGAGACCCATAGCCATTCTGACATGGTGAGAGGATTGATTCCTTCCATGGTCAGATGTAAGGGCTGAGCCATTCTATCATGGTGAGAGGATTGGTTCCTTCCATGCCAGATATGAGTGCTAGCCATTATGTCGAGTAGGACAGATGTAAGGGAAACTACCATTCTGGGAATGGAGGCACCTGGTCAGTTACCAGGAAAACTCAGTCTAGGATTGAGAAGGAATTTTGATGTGATAGAGGGATGTGTTCCCACTTGATCAGATGTAAGGGCTGAACCATTATGTCATGGTTAAAGGATTAAGTTCCTCCCATGTCAGATGTGAGTGTTGTCCATTTTGACGAGTAGGTCAAATGTAAGGGCAACTGCCATTCTGGGAATGGAGGCACTTTGTCAGTTACCAGGTAGCTCAGTCTGGGACTGGGGTCCATTCTGATGTAATGGTAAGATTAGTTCCTCCATGATTAGATGTGAGTGTATGCCCTTTTCAATGCAGTGCTTCATGCATGGTCAGTTTGTAAGTGCAGAGCCCTTTTTGATGCGGTGCTTCGTGCATGGTCGGTTTGTAAGTGCTGATCCCTTTCTGATGCGGTGCTTTGTGCATGGTCAGTTTGTAAGTGATGAGCCTTGTCGATGCGGTGCTTTCGAGCATGGTCGACTGTAAGTGCTATGCCTTTCAGACAAGATGAGGCCGGATGTAAGTGCAGAGCCTTTCCGATGTGGTGTGCTTGCACATGGTCGAATATAAGAGCTGAGCCTTTCTAAGAAGATGAGGTCAGATGTGAGTGTTGGGCCTTTCTGACAGGATGAGGTTAGTTGTGAATGCTGGGCGTGCCTTTCTGACAAGATGAGGTCAGATGTAAGAGCTGGGTGGGCCATTCTGACTTAAGTGTTAGATATAAGCATTGATGAAGACCTACATGAAGGATAGGCCTACAGGATTGACTCTGTAGAACTTCCTGTCACGAGAAGAATCGAGATAGCACCATTATGAGATAGCATATGATGAGATGATCCAGACTTGATGACGATCTAGATCAAGTGATGATCCAGTTGTGATGATGATCCAGATCAAGTGATCCAGATGAGATGATCTAGACTTGATGATGATCCAGATCGAGTGATGATCCAGTAGTGATGATCCAATAGTGATGAGCCAGTGGTCATCATGATGCAGATCCCGCGATAAAGAAGGAGAAGATGACTTGAAGACTCGAAGACAAAGAAGACTTGAAGAAGAATATGACTTGAAGACTTGAAGATGAAGAAGACTTGAAGACTAAGAAGACTTGAAGATGATGAGATGATCTAGTTGATGCAGAGAAGAAGACCAGTGCTGAAAATTGTGTCGAAAGAATACCTTCCTAGTTAAGAGGGAGTGTTGATGTATTTGTAACTTCGGAATGTATTCATCTATGTATCTTATGTCTTGTAACCCAATTTTTATTCCAGGATGTATCTATTATGTAATTGAGTCATGTTGTCATGCCCCGATGTTCCGATCGGGAGGATCTATAATGTAAACAAGTCTTGTCAAGTCATAGTGTGTAACCCTCCAATTTTCTAAGGGTTAAACTCCCCTCAGTTCCAGGGCACTAGGGTTATTACACTCTCCTAGTAGAGGTCGGCCCTAGTAGGGTTTTAGTCATGCCGGGATTAGTATAAATAGAAAACTGGAGTCTCTATTTAACACACAACTCATACACACTCAAGTGTAGCACATAGTTGAGGAAGGAGAAGACACTGGGGCTAGATAAGAAGAAGGATACTACTGTCAGAGATAACTTACTATTTTGGGCTTTTCTATTTTGGTGTTGATTCTATCTCTGAGGAATTTGCAGGGTTTTATCCATTTATGGTTTCCCCAAGGAAAAACACTGTGTTCATTGTCTCTTGTGTTTGATTTTTGTGCTTGTTATTCTCTCAATTAAAGATCCTAATAATGCTAGCTTAATGTTGAAAAACTAATAAGGTACAATCAACGACTGGTGCAGCTTCCACCCATCAAGTTCAGTAGTCAGTTGCAGTAATGATATAGCGAGCACCAGTGCACTTACCTAGTGGATTGATAGGACCTACAAATTCTACAGCCCATTTATCAAATGGTTGCAGAGTCACCTACGGCACCAATGTCATCTCATCCCTCCACAATGGTTTACCAACCCGTTGGTAGGCATCACAACTCCTTGCATAGTCTGTGACATCATTGTGCAACATGGGCCACCATATCCCAGCACATAACACTTTTCATGCAGTAGCACGACCTCCATAGTGACCTCCCACAATCCCTGCATGTGCTTCTTCTAGAATGGGACCCTGCTCATGCGGTAAGATGCATCGTCGCAATATTTCATCTGGTCCAAGTTTATATAGATGTACAACAATTAATTGAAAATCAAATGGTTTTACAACCAACTTCTTCTTTTGGCTAATAGACATGTCTTTTGGAGCGACACTGGTAGAAAAAAACTAAATTATTGGTGCATAGTGATCATCTGCAACTTCAACTTGAAAAAATTGAGCATCTGGAAAGCCATCATCAATATTGGTTGGTTCTTCACCATTCTCAACATGTGATAGATGATCCGGGCCAGCATTCAACCATCCTATCTTTACCACTATTTCAAAATCAAACTCTTGGAACAAAAGTAACCACCTACAGATTCTACCCCCAACACAGGCTTATTGACTAGGTATTGTAAAGCAGAATGATCACTGAGCATCTTGAAATGTCCTCCCAACAAGTAGTTCCTAAAATTTTGTATATCATAAACCATCGCCAGGCCTTCTCTTTCGGTTGTGGTATAATTTCGTTCAGCAAAAGATAACTTTCTAATGGCATATGCTATTGGATGATCCAAGTCGCCTCCGCTTGGCTATGCAAGAAAAACCCCCAGCACAGTAGAAGAGGCATCAACATGCACATGGAATTATTTATTCCAATCAGGAAAAAACAATATTGGTGTGGAGGCCATCTTGGCCTTAAGGGTGTCGAAGCTTCCTTGACATTCCGGAGTCCATTCAAAAGCATCATATTTCTTTAACAACTTTTCTATTGAAGTGGTAATTGCAGCCGATCCCCTAATAAACTTGCGATAGTAGCCCATATGTCCTAGTGTCACCCAAAGCATCTTTACATTCATCGGCAGTGGTAAAATGAGGATCAGCGCAATCATCGTCGGATCGACCAACTGACCTTCTTTGCATACAATGTGCCCAAGTAGCATGCCAAAGGGTGCACAGAAAATACATTTTTTTGAATTCAATGCAATATGATGTTGCCTACATCATTCTAGCATCAATCGCAGACTGTCCAGATGGTCTTTAACCAGGCCATAGACACTCTAGTCATCCATATATACCCACAGGAATTTTTGAATAAAATCTTTAAATACAGCGACGACTACGTGAGAGAATACAATGGGTGCATTCTTTAGCTGAAATGGCATGGCGTTATACTGGAAGAAGCCCCACTCGATGATGAATGTATTCTTATGGTGATCCTCCTTCACAATCCAGATCTAGTGGTATCCTAAAAAGCCATTTGTGAAGGAATATACCTCCTGGTTGCCTACACCTCTAGGACTTCATCGGTAAAAGGGGTCGGGAATAGATCGTGCACACACACATCATTCAAATTTCTTAGATCGACACAAATTTGGATTTCACCAGTCTTCTTATCTTGGACCACCATTAGGCTTATCCATTCTAATTCTTCTACAGGCTCAATGATCCCAACATCGAGCATCCTATTGATCTCATCTTTCATGCGATCCTTGTCTCATGGGTTTAGTTTATATGGCCTCTGGTGGACTAGTTTTGCATTTGGATTGAGTGGAATATTCATTTCTCCCAAGTCATCGAGTATCCCCTCCATCTATGAAAATCATGTTGGGAAAAGGTCCTGGAATTCATGCAGTAGATCTGTGATTTTGGCCATCGTTTCTTCTCCCCAATAGTCTCCGACATTAGCAAATTTTAGATTTTCTGTGGACCCAATGTTAACTTTCCAGATCCTCAGTGGCTGGTTCATCGAGTCCATCGGTATGTTGGGAGATGTGACACCATGGCTTCCTTCGGATGCTAGAATATTAACATTCTGTAGCTCGTCATCATCTTCAGGTTCCCCAGACAAGTTGTAGCATGTCATCATGGATTGGATGGAGCAATGTGCATGAGGATCAACGAGGTATGTAATAGGGATGAATTTTAGTACTACATCGTGAATAATGTGCAAAGAGTTACATACCTCGGGGTTGGCATCCTAGAAGCTAAACGTTTGCACAAAGAAAACTAACAATTCCTCCCAAGTGGTAATGGTTCTGCACAATTATGCTGCCACATACCAAGATCTTGGCATCTCTTCTAGAATATGAACAAAAGTGTGAACCCACACATCTCTCGGTTGTGATTTCCATAACATCTAACACTCATTTAAATGACTGGTGGGTTCATTTCATCCATCATATCTCCCAGTATGATAGACCTCTACATCACCAAAACATACCATCATCAATCTGCGGCACTACTCCTAGTCACGGATCTTCGGTTTGTGTGTCACCCACCATCGAGTTGAAGTAGCCTTTAGTGCTACATCAAGAGCCAGTATCCTTTGTGGTTCAAACACCTTCTCTTCAAATTCTTGAAAGAGCTCAGATAGTCCCAACAGTCCTTCATAAATGGGAAACTCGATAGTCTTAGTTGCAACATGTCGGAGAGACTGTGTAATCAACCCGCACTTTCTGAATGATACCTCATGCAACCGATTCTGCCAATTTTCTAGAGCATCGTTAGAGTCAAAGGATGCAGAACTTGCACTCTACCATCCAAGTTTTCCATTGACAGTAGGTTTTATATAGTCCTCAGAGATGTCATAAGCATGATCCCAACTTCTCCCGATTTCATCCTTTACTAGTTCGATATATCGCCGTCCTTCCTGAGGGTCCATAGGATCAATGACCCTAACATCCTAGTTTTAAAATGTCATAACACGTTCTTTGAAGTTGATAACTTCTATGCTATCATTAGCCCATCCAATTCCTAGCAGCATAGGATAGGAACCACCATCTCCTACAACTTCTATCACATCAAATTCAGCACGTGTTTTCATACTTTCAATGTCGACAACCAAGTTTGAAACACGACCAATGGGCTTAAAATTCCACTGGTTTGCTAAATGTAGCTGTATCGATGACCATACCAACATTGGCTTTCCCATCAATTTCCAGGTTTGCTTTGTCAGGATGTTTACATCTGATCCAACATCCAAAATGACTGATTCAACCTCATAATCTCTAATATGGACATTCATCCTCATCTCCTTTTCGGTCTTCCTTTTTTGCAAGGAATTCAAAGAGGAATCCTTCACTGTCTTATCCGAGAGGTGCAATAATGCCTCAAGCTCGACAAGGGTGTCTGAGTCCCTCTCCAATGATAGAAAACTCTCAAAGAACCTGTGCAGGGTACCATACTGCCGTGATGCTCCTACCTCGATAGATGGATTGAAAGAAAATGGCATATCAACAATTGGTAACTTGCCTAGATTTCTCTCGATTTTGTTCTTTGAGTCAAAGAAGGTATATTTCTCTGTCGCAATATCAAATGTGACCTTCTTCTTGCCATTAAGCCGAACTTGTAGTCATGGTCTATCATCTCCAGTTGTCGCACCAGTGCAAGTGACAATCCCAACGTCGACATCCTTCATCTGCAGTTTGACCTAAATAATGGCAACTGTCAATCCCTGGTTCAAAGGTGAGTTCTAATTCAATGGTTGGTTCATTGGTTGGTTCTGTGTCTAAGGCGGGTTCTGAGTTTGAGTTTGTGGTGGGACCTAGTTCTACATTATCGGCTGGTTCTGTACTTGGAATGCAGGCTGATTCTAAATCTACGCATTCTGTAACTGAGGAATTTGTATTTCCTGCCATTTTGCAATCAACTATGCAAAAATTTCAACATTATGATCACTGGCTGCATAGTATGTGCACTGTGCATGACGGCACTCACTCTCGTAATGCCCAAATACCCCACATGTGTAGCACTGGAAGGATTAATGACCTTGTCCTCCTCCACAGCCAAATCCTCCTCCTCGACCCCTGAACCCCTCGTGGAATCCTCCTCAGAATCCTCCTTGCTGAAACTACGGTTGGGCCATTTGTTGCTGCGGTGGGTTAGGTTTCTGCTGGACATATTGCGTGCCTTGAACATATTGCGGCTGATTATACTATGGTCACAGTGCCTGCTTATACTATGGCTGTACCACCATCTGCGACTGTGCTATAAACTATTGTTGTGGTTGCGCAGGGACAAACTACAACAGAGGTTGTGGCATATACGGTACCTATGCTACTGGTTTTACTACTTGCAATTGTGCTTGCATTGTCCAGGGGTCCTTTCCTTTCGCAAAGTATGAATGATACGTCCTTTCCTGAAGCAAATCATAAACACGGTAATTTTTGTCATCATGTTCAACTGACCGACAAAATGTCTAGTACAAACTTTCTGATTTGGTGACCATCTTCTGCATGTAATCACAGTTCTTATGTCGATGCCCATAGACCTGACAGATGTGACACCATGGTGCGCCAGCACCACTCAATGGGTTAGGGGCTCCTGACAGCAAATAGTTCTGAAATGTCGGATAGGTATCCTTGGTATGTTCTCTTGCATGGCAATGGGTGCACCAAAGATCATCGTGATATTGCTTAGCCTTTTTGATGTTTTGCAATTGCAGCATTAAATTGGCCAACAGCACCTGAATCTGATTCATTCCAATGACGGTTTCCCCTACTGGCAATGCCTCCAATTTCATTGCGGTCTCCAGAGCCTCGCTCTACATCACAATATTTTTCTACATTAATGGTTGTAGGATATGCAGGACAAGCGCTATGATAAACCATTCTTTATGCTGAACATCGCTCATCTGGAAACTGACCTAAGCCATCAATGTCTTAAATCGCTGATCAAAATCCCAAATTGTTTCATTAGGGAATTGTTTGATCTCTTTCAATTCAGTAATGCACTGAGCTTCAGCCTTTGACTTCTTAAATTCCTCAAATAGCCCTATTCTGATCTCGTCCAATGTTTTTGCAGTACCTCCCTGAGGCACCCGTGTGAATCTCATAAACTATTCCAATGTGCGGCCCCTCAGAGTATTGGCTAGCTGACTTTTCTTGACATCATCATTGATAGTTTGTCGAGCAGTCTAGATCACTTCACATAAGATCCAGTACTGCTCTGGATTGTCGGTGCCATTTCCATTGGATATTGGCAACTTCATTTCATCTCCTGCCATTCTAGACCTTCTTCCTCCTGCTAGTGCTCTTTTACTATATTGTTGTTGACAAGTCGGGCAACTCGATGTAGAATGCATGTTCCTTCCTTGTGGTGGAGTAGTGCACGGAGGAGTAGACATGTTACTGCTGGTGTTCAATCCTGTTGCTCTTCTAGGTGTATCCTGGGCCTATATGTCCTCATCGTCATAAAAAGGTTGCTTCATCTCATGTGGTTTTTCTTCACGGTATCGCACTTTGACTTCAGCAGGACCTTCTCCCATCCTCTACCTATTTTCTCGAAACCTTGCTCCTCCCCTTGTACAACCACTTGTTTCTTCGATGACCTTTACATTCTCACCAGAACTCATGCCCATCTACCCCTTATTTCCTTATGCATTTCCCCCCTTTCTGTCGTAGTGCCTACATCCCCCACACACCAAAGTTCCACTACTCTTGGTCCATCTTTAGGATACCCTTTTCGTAGATTAGTTGATTAATCGACAGTTGTAGCGACAATAAGAACCTTCCACAAGGTCTACTGAAAATATCCCTTTTCGCTTTGCTGAAATATTTATTAGTATCAACAGCAAACTCAGTGATGTATCCTTCTAAGATACTATCCAACCATACCTCAACTTCCCGTGATGCATTGTTGCTGGTTTCTTGCAGCGCCTGGATTAATTCTGGGGTCCAGGATGTCGGCTCTCCTCCTTGAAAGTTTGTCTTCCTCTTAGCTAACTTTGTCAGCCATTCATGCAAGAGCACAGGGAATTCACAAAAGAACCATTCATGAGGACCATCGTGGATATATCTATCCAACTAGTGTCCCATCAACAACTTAGGATTCTGGTTTTCAGCTTCAGCAAACTCCTGCAAATTTAGATCAAACTATCCCTTGATCTCTAATTGAGTCGGATGCCAGAACATATCCCCTTCCTATTTGCAACTCGGTCCTGGAAATGGAACCATTTGTTGGCGAAGCCCACCAATAAAGCTTCGTCGACAAGGGTTGCCACTCTGTCGATGCCCTACAACGCAACTTCCCTGAGCACCGACCCATACATGTTTTACCTTTCCTAGCAATGTCTGCGAAGCAGACAAGGTCTCACCCAAGGCATTCAAGGGAGAGCTGTCAGAATCGAGTTCCTGATAGTGGGAGAGGAGGATATGGGGATATGACGAAGGGACACCATAACTTATGTGATCATCATACAGTATCAAAATATCATAGCATTATTCATGGAACATCATAGTGCATCAAACAAATACAGAAACATAGATTTCATCAACTTAAAACCAATAGATCGCATAGCAGGAAGAAACTAAATGATATCTATATCATGTCATTGTAACAAAACAAAGTTGCAGCATCATAAAAAATCTATAACAACAGACAAGAATTGAGCCATACTCATCACATCATATATTAATCTTGCACAAATATGCCACATTACACAATCCTTCTCCAAAACCAGAGACTGCATACATCAGGAAGAACCCCAGATAAAATCACAATCAAAACAGAAAAGTCTCCATAAAACAGAGCGCACCGGATCTTATCCCTTACAATCATGCATGCAATCACATACAATTGTTCACAACTTCTCTCATATAACATCTAACTGATTGATCCATGACTCCTCAAAATGGATCTATAAATAGGATTATGCCTTTACATCAAGGGTCCACTAATAGCTGACTTATAACCGCTACTGACCTATTGCAACAAAACTTGGTCAAAATATACATAAAAAATTCAAAAAGTGGTTATTCTCCCACTTATCGTGCCAATATTCCCTTGCACGATACTGCGTGAGCTTGCATATTTGCTGTGACGCTGCACAACTCACTCACCCCAAACCCCTTGCCAACACTCCTCGATTGAGAGTGTTGGAGTATAACACCCCGGTTTGGACCCCGTTTGCATTAAATGTATATGATGTATATATTGTAATGAATCGTGGTGTGGAGCTACAGAAAAAATCCCCACCACGGATTATCATTTTTATGTTCCAGCAATTAAACTCTTTGCTAATGGTATTTTGTGCTATCCGGCACATTATAATTTTGAACATCATGTAAATATGCAATTTAGTTAAAAACCCACAACCAGCGATGTCAATGCAACAATAATGAGAAGGGGAATGATTTACTAAGGATAAGGGGGGGGGATATTCAAACCTTTGGGGCCAATGGGAAAAATCCAAATGTCAAAGGGGGAACCCATCAAAATTGTCAACTACCTTTCTTGTCTTATATACCCAATCATTTATTACTACTAGAAGTTGGTTGAGTTGGTTATTGCATGGGATGGGCAAGGTATGATAGCCCAAAATTTGAATTTGAGAAGCTATCAGTTTTTGAAAAACACGTTTTGACTCCTTGGGAAAATAAAAACCCAAAATCGTAGGCCATTCTGCCATGCTTGGATGTTTTGATGTTTTCCTCACCATTTTTCCTTCACGTGAGCTCTCTCAGGAATCCAAAACTTACTGTGTGTGTTTTCATTCCAGGTTTTTGGTTGTTGGATTCATTTTCCCATGGATGGGAGGTCGTTTTTGTAATTCCAAAGATTGGGTTGGTTTTCCTCACATTTTTGGAGCTGTTGGTGCATTTTCCACTCATGTTTTTGTAGTTTCATGTCTTTTTACCATGGTTGTGAAGTGTTTTTGTTAGCTTCTAGTGGCTTGGGTATTTGCTAGGCGTTTTGGTGCTATATCCACATTCCCACAGTGGGGAATTTCATTTTTTAGCGTTTCCCAATGAGTGGGAGAAAAGAGCCAAGAATTTTCGGTGTTGTTGAGGTCGTTTTAGCCATGTTAGGGCCATAAACGACTCTACAATTCGAGTTGCTCAGACTGAGTTGTTTCTACCCAGTTGCCATATCTGATTTTGGTCTCTATGGTGTTTTTACTTTAGTACATAACTATTATTGCCATGTGCATATCATTTGTTTACCTTTGAACTGTCTTTGGGTGTGGAAATGGGGTCTGAGCTTGCTTGACAAACCTAGTGTGTGCAGGAGCCTCACAGACAGAGCTAAAGGGCTGGCTTTCTTCTTTACACCCCCCTGAATAACACTGGAAGGGAAGGAATAGCCTGAGGGACTATGTAGCATAGAAGGGGATTCTTCCTTGTGTTGGGTGTGTGTGGATGTTTTAGAAGTCATTCTTGTTCTGGTGCAGGTGTCCATATCTCTTGGATTGACCTCACTAGCTTAGCATCCATCCTTTCCACCTCCCTGTTAGCCTAATAAACCCAACTGTGTTGGCTTGGCTAAGTTTTGTGTATCCTTGGCTATGTGTGAGCCTGTTGGTGTCCCCTTATTCCTTATGGAATCATGCCCAGCTCGGGGGTAGCAGTGGTGCTGAGTGATTGATGAGCACACTAGCCTATGGTTGGGTGGAACATTGCAACGACGTAGTTGGTTGCGGTAAAAGCTTCTTCTAAGATAAGTATTCCTTTGTTTAAATCCTTAAAACTTTGTTTTTTTTATAAATCCATATGAACATGTTAAATGTTGTGAATGAATGAAATTGCTTCCACTGTTTGATAATCAGTTATGCATCTGTGTATGTTTAAGTTCAATGCATTTTATTTTATGTTCATGCGGCTAGATTTCCTGGAATGTTAGCATTATAGTCACATCCTCTCACCGATAGAGGGGTGGGGAGGTGACATGGAGCAATAATACATCCTTAGTACATATTTTTGACCTTAGGCTAACTTCATTTTCCTTCATGCAATGATATCCTATGGTTTAGGCATAGGAGAGTTGATTCTACAAGATCTATGGTAATTTTGGCTTGTTCACACCTACAACAATGCTCTAGTTTAGTCAAACCATCCCATGTGCACCCTCACTAATTCCTTGGGACACTACCTCCTTGATTTGGTGGATCCACGCTTGACTAGGGGCGATAGTGGTGTATTTTTCCTATTTTGTCTCCCCTAGGAGCATTTATGACCACCTTGAGCATCCCACTCACCTCTATATTCTCACCCATGCATGCCTTGGAGTCTTTAATGCCTGAACACACTTCACCAACATTCATACCTTGGTTTGTGACTGCTTAGGCTAAGTTGGAGCTCCATTGGTCCACCTAGGGGGGATTGAGGTCATATCTCTCCATGACACATGTACAACTCCAATTGGATTCCAGAGCCTCACGAATTTGGTCCAATGTATTATGAATGTGTACTATAGCATATACAAGATGTACCATAATAATATGATCAGCAATTAGCACCATTCACATGTGTTATTCCATCTATTTTCTATCTCTTTTTTTGTTCTCTTGCACATTTTGTCAAGTAGTTTGAGTGTGAATATTGATCTAGCTCCTAGATCTCACTAGGAAGAAAATTCTCACATTGTATCAGATCTAGTTGGAGCTGGAAACACATATTGTGAGGTTTGAGTTGATGTTTAGGGAATATTTCTAGAAAACTTGAGTGTTTTCCTTGCTGGTTAACAACGTTTTTTTCACAGGTTGCACAATCAGGATGGAGAAAAATCAAGCATTGCTTAATCCATTCAATTATTTTGAATTGAATACCGAGATGGTCATCCATTTGAGGTCCAAGGGCCTCTACTAGGTGACCATGGGGACTGAACTTGTGCCAAATTTTGTTGTGGAGAAAGCTAAGTGTTTTAACAATCTTGGTGAAGCTTTCGGTATGTTCTCTCTCAAAACTTCAAGGGGACTCCTCCTTCATATAGAAATTCTTGGCACACCGAATGAAGTTTGTCTCAAGTTTCAGTCACTATTCGGGAAGACATGTGAAATGAGAGGCCATCACCTTGAGAACAAGATAATCTCTCTAATCCCAGCTCACTACGAGACCATTGAAGACTTCTTTACCAAGTTGAAAGTGCTAGTACTTCAGCTAAAACATTGCGGAATAGAGAATAAAGAGTATCATCTTATCATGTCCATCCTTTCTAAGTTAGGGCCTGAGTATTCGATGTATGTTTCTATATTCCACTCAAGCATACTTACAACTAAAAATTGGAAGATGCCTGCACTAGAAGATTTAATGGATTCTTTGACTCATGAACAAGACAATCTCATACAAATGGGTACCATCATCAAATCCAAAGATCAATCCCTTGTTTCTGGTGTATCAAATCAATCCCAGAGAAAAAGAAGAAGCAGTCAAGTTCAGAAAGCTCCATTTCTACTGATGGGAGCTCAAGATCCAGGAGGAGGTGAAACAATATAGAAATACCCACATGTGGTTATTATAGAGGTTCACATCTTGAGAAATATTTCTTCAAAAATAATATGGAGATCATGACCAAGATCCTTGAGGAGAACCATATTTCTCTTCTAGAATTTGCAAAAAGATGGGAGTGCAAGCAAGGAAATTGTAAGGCTGAGCATGCACTGAGTGCATGGGTAAAACTAATTTCTGTTTTCTTTGTTTCTAATTCACCTTTCGATATATCAGGACCTGAAGCCTCCATCCCTTCCTTGGAAGAAACCCCAATCAGTTCATCAAAGCTTCCTCCCAAAACTAGTAATTTTTCACTAGCTTTTGATGTGCCTTCTAAAAGACCTTTCCCAATCCAATCAGATATTTCCATTTTTTATTCTAAATATGGTATACAGGATGATATACAGACTATGGTAGCCATTAACTCATTTCCCCAACCATTTCATGACAAAAAGATGGAAACAACCCTCAAGTTCAGTAGTTGGAAATTCAGAAAATTGTCTAGTTTCCAATGTTATGTCTCTTGTATATGTTGTTGTTATGTCTTGTATGTATTTCATTGGTTGGAAATCCATATCATTATCCTTCATGGTATTGTTGTTCCATATTTCTGGACTTTCTTTCACCACCCATGATTCAAATCTCAAGTCTCTAGTCCTTCTAGGTTTGCTCAATTGCAATTGTGATCTAGTTGCTCACTCTTATCCTCCTATGGATCCATTTGCTCATGGAGTCACCATACCTCCGATATTTTATGTTGTGTATGACATATATTTTGATATTTCAGAGCGTCATGAGATTTTCTACAGAGTTATGAAGGTTCTTCATCAAATTGGGAGAAATATTCATGGTTTTATTCATGATATGGAAGCTACACATAATGCGGATTTTGTTGAATCTTTTGATGTTATTTGGGAAGGAGTTTGCAGAGATATATTTTCTATGGTTAATTATGTTATTAGATCAGACTCATGCTTGTAGAAAAAGACATTCTTATGATTTCCCTCCATCATCAAATGATGACCATCAAAGGGCCTCTTCACATGATCTTTGTTTACAGCACTTTGATGCATTGATGCATGATCTTGGCATCCACAATATCTTTACCGAGTCCATCACCAAGAAGTTTTTCTTTCATCTCATTCAAGTGAAGAAAAGGACCTGTTGAAGACCTTTGATCTCTGTCATATCCATTTTTTATGGGAGCTTTTTTCCCATGAGGTTTTCCCCCTTACCTCGGTTACATGGATTAATAAACATTGTTGTAAAAGGTGACTTGAGCCTTAGTTTCCAAGGCCTTAATAAATCATTTTTGATCAAATTGTACTAATTCTGGATTAAGGAGGGGGTGTTGGAGCAGTAATACATCCTTAGCACATAGTTTTGACCTTAGGCCAACTCCATTTTCCTTCATGCAATGGTATCCTATGGTTTAGACTTAGGAGAGTTGATTCTGCAAGATATCTAATTATTTTGGCTTGTTCACACCAACAATGGTGCTCTAGTTTAGTCAACCCAATGCATGTGCGCCCTCATTAACACCTTGGGTGCTACCTCCTTGATTTTGGGGATCCAGATTTGACTAGAGGTGCTAGGGGTGTATTTTTCCTATTTTGGCTCTCCTAAGAGCATTTTTATTGTCACCTTGAGCCTCCCACTCACCTCTATCTTCTCACCCACGCATGCTGTGGAGTATTTAATTCCCCAGAAAACTTCACCAACATTCACACCTTGGTTTGTGACTATTTAGGCCGAGTTGGAGCTCCATTGGTCCACCTAGGAGGGATTGAGGTCAAATCTCACCATGACACATGTACAACTCTAATTGGCTTCTAGAGCCTCACGAATTTTGTTTAATGTATTATAAATGTGTACTATAACATCTACAAGATGTACCATAATAATATGATCAATAAGTAGCACCATTCACATGTGTTATTCCAGCTATTTTCTATCTCTTTTGTTTTTCTCTTGCACATTTTGTCAAATACTTTGATTTTGAATATTTCTCTAGCTCCTTGATCTCACTGTGAAGCAAATTCTCACAGAGAGTAAGGCAATGATTAGGTACCTATTTTACAAGAATTAGAGGAATGACATGAGAGACAAGATGCTTACTAAGGTTGCTTCATAGTCTAGTCAAAACCACCTACAACTTAAAGTTTGGCATAAAGATGCCAATTCTTAGCTAAATGATTGGGGAGTCAAAGAAGATGCCACTATGCAAAATAGTGATAATATTAAAAGTGTTTTTTAGGTCCAAATTTAAGGAGAAATGTGGTGCATTAAAGAGTTATAGGATAAGAGAAAATTAAGATATTATAAGTAGGCGATCAACCATAATCTAGAAGAACAAAAGTATCTATCTGTTTAAACCAGCATAAAGAAGGATTTTTTTTTGTTAAACTAAGAACAAACTCTCATGAGCACTGTAATGAAATAGGGTGCTAAACAATTCCTGAAACCCATGGGATGAAAAAATCTATCATCTTTATCACACAAAGAGGATTGAAGGTGAAATCAATTTCTCATAGAATGTCCTATGTGCACCCACATTAAAGCACAATTCCCTATAATACTGACTTTCTTAAATTTTTAACTCGCCAAATCTATGGTGATTTAGGAATAGTTCTCTTAACGTTTTTTGTGCAAAGAAATAAAATTTTAAAGAAAACATGGACATTTATGAACAACACCACCACCACCACCATCATCCATGTATGTATGTATAATTAATTAATTAATTAATTATTTTTCATCAAACCCTTAACATTAAGAGATACAAGTAACGTGTATTTGTAATATAAATCAACATTGCTAAAATAAGAACAAACTCTCATGAGGTCTATAGTGAGACAGGGCATTGGACAATTCCTAAAACGTTGCGAGATGAAAGAATATGCCATCTTTGTGACACAAAAAGTGTTGAAGACAAAACACACTTTCTCATAGAATTCCTTGCATACACCCACATTAAAGCACAATTTCAAAACAATTTCTATAGTAGTGACCTCCCTAACCTTTTAGCTCATCATAACTATGGTGATTTATGAATGCTTCTCTTAAATCTTTTTGAGCATAGAATTAAAATTATAAAGAAAATCAAGCAACTCCATTCCTTTTTTAAAATCAAATAAATCAAAATTGATCTCAATAAACATTAATAACTATCATCATGGTCATCACCATACAAATTTTAAAGAAAACATTCTTAAATTTAAAAAACAGATCATTACTTTAGAGACCAAATTTTATATATCTTTTAATTAAATATTATTTTAAAAAAATATTTACAAATTATTTAAATATTTATTATAAATTCCTAGAACGTTAACATTATAATTTATATTTCCTTTGTTAATGCACTCTCCTTTATAAATTATTATTTTAATCTATTTTGATTGTGATTTATTGATTTTCACTCTTACATAAATTTTGTCGACTTTATATTGTTTTTTATTATAATGATTTCTTTATATTACAACAATATTTCTAATTTAATATTTTTCTATAGGGTTTTCTCTAAAAAATTTTAAATAATTTAGAACTATACAGAAAATATTATAATGAATCGACACCAGGATGACACGTACAAAATAGCAAAACGATATATTATTAATATTATTATTATTTAAATTTTATAGGGATAAATGATTTAATTAGTTTATTTCAATGGATTTCATTCTCTCATATATTTTGGTTGCTCAATGAACATGTTGATTCCATAGAAAGTCTGAATGGTCTATAGAACTAGTTCTTTCTCTATTTTAGAATTTTAAAATGTGTATGTCGTCCATAAAATCATGTATCTATGTGAGTTAAACATTTGTATTTTTTTAAAACTAATTTTAAATATAGTTCTTAGAGAATAAGTGTCTTAGTGAGGAATACGCCATGCATGTATAAAGTATAGATAGTAAACATTTATGGTTAAAAAGATTGTAAGTTAGCTCTATGCATCAAAACTATGATGATTGTGATTGTATTGGGTTTCTTTCTATAAAGAAAATAATTTTTTTTTGGGAAATATATTATTTTTTTTCAATATTTTTTTTGGATGGTTTTATTAAATTTTTCTTAGTTTAGTCTAAAAATATTTGATTAAGTTTCTTTAATTAATTTTTGACAATAATATGATTAAAATTTATCTTATCTTATTTATTTATTACTATTTTAATTTTTTTTTTTTATCTATTTATGATGATTGGAGTGTCCACTTAAAATGTCGGGACTCTTTAAAACTCCAACATAATGTAATTTTAGAAGATTTAAGTCCAAGCATGACTTGGTGTGAAAACTTTCATGTTCAAATACTCATAGTTGTTAACCGGTACTATTATAGCCCAAAATGGCACTTCTTCGCCTGTGACGACTTTTACATGTTTTGTTGCATAACGACAACTCCATGACGACACTTCAAGAAAGCTACTCTCAGTGACTCAAAGGAAACTTATGGATGGAAGGGTCATATCTAGAGTTTTGTAACTCTGCTTAAGCTCTTTTTTGGACCATTAGAAAGGTAGTGTACCAAGGAACAACCTTATAGAATACATTGACTCCTATAAATACTTGGAAATACCCTAAAAATGAATTTTTTTACCCATTCATAGTTTTGGTAAGGATTAAACCAGTGTTTCCCTTGTGACTTTGTTGAATTAAACCCGCGTATAAACCCTGAAGTGGTAAAAAAACATCAAAACATGGAAAAATCGTGAATCTTGGGTGGTTTGGATGGTTTTAGAACTTCTCCTTCAAATGTAACTGACCTATTTTTTACCTTAACTCTTCATAATAGTATATAAGAGAGGGAGAGGAGTCCATGAAATGGGACTTAGCCTTTGGCATTGTTATGCTGGTGAAATTGGGACTCTCATCCCCCCTACCTTTTCCCTAGTTGTCATCTCCCTTTGTGGCAGAGCTTGGAGGATGAGATTCTTAGAGAAGAGAAGCAAGAGATCTAGATCAAAGGTTTCACGAGGTGGCTTGCATGAGGAGAAGGTATATCATGTACTTCTTCCATTGATTAATAAATATTTGATGTTCTTCCCTTTCCAAATCACCGTGTAATGGATGTTGAATATATGTTTGTGATTAGATGTTGATGTTAATCAGATTAGGGTTTCATATTATCTTGATT
This sequence comes from Pseudotsuga menziesii, assembly GCA_001517045.1. Lineage (NCBI taxonomy): Eukaryota > Viridiplantae > Streptophyta > Pinopsida > Pinales > Pinaceae > Pseudotsuga > Pseudotsuga menziesii. The sequence goes on along the minus strand of LPNX010294866.1, from coordinate 236,691 downwards.
ATCATTGCTTTACATGTGATCAAATTGGTTTGAGGATGGTTGATGTTGTTTTGCGTATCTCTTGGATTGAAGAGCAAGAGGAGGGATAAAACAAAGCTTGGATCAACCTTTAGTATGTAAGGTATGAACCCTTATAACCCTTGAACCTTGTTTAATTCACTTTTGCAGAGTTTTATATATCCATATTTATATGGGCCCTAGTACCCTAGTACATTCGTGGCCTCAACCCCATCCACAATAACACTTTCCTTAACAATAGAACCGACGACTCTGTTGGGGAAGCCTCATCTGTTTTTGGGTCTCCTTGTCTTTATTTTCCAATGTAATTGAGGTTCTAAGTGCTTATTGCGGGTTAATAGTTACTCTTAAGTCTTTATGAACACCTTCCTTTCTTTTTTCAAGTTTTTTAAAAACTTTTTTTAGGCCTTCCACCAACCACACGTGACTGTTACACTACAAAGTAGAATTTTCTGATGTACACGCAACTTTACTTTGGTGTACTTGCATTTAAATTGCATATTTTCTTAAGGAAGCTCGTGTGTTCCCCATTTCAGTAGATTTTCACCCCTTCTGGGCCTGTTTGGGGTGGTTTGGTGATGTCTATTGGGTCCTCCTAGGTCCTTTGTCTATGTAAGACCCTTGTGGAGTGGTGTAATCCCTTGAATGTACTCTTGAATTGGTTTTTAATCTTTGTATGAAGTCTCCAGTATTGTCCATTTCTCTTTCCCCAACCTCCTTTCCTGTCATGACCTTGTGGTGCATGGTTCTGATCAACCTCTATTAGCAGCCATAACATGAACTTAAGATCCTTCTAACCTCTATTTCCTTCAGTCTTGTTGGTTAACTTTTTCATGCCAAAGTGGTTGGCTTGTCCCCTTACGCAAGTCTCCCTCCCAAGATAGGTCTAATATGACTTTAGGGAATCCTTGGGTTTGTTTGGTGGTTATAGAGTAGAAGTCCTTTGGGTGAAAATGCGAAGTTGGGTAACACTTCCATGAGAATTGGGTACCCAAGCAACATAGCGGAAGTTATTCAGCCAAATAACTATATTTATTCGGTCAAATAACATTTTTATTCAGCCGAATAATTAATCCTTTATTTGTCCGAATACTTTTTAACGATGAACCGTTTAAATTGAAGGAACGCATAGCCAACTGGTAATTTTGACTGGTGGTTCTATGTTTATTCGGATGAACAATTGTTCAGACAAATAATTGTTCTATATAAAAGGTCGGTTGAGCCCCATTTTCATGTTTTCCACTTGAAATCGTCTCTCGTCTTCTGCCACCCACAGCGTTAACCGTCGTGCATCTCCCTCCACCTACCTGGTCACCCGTCATCCCCGTCCCTGCCTGCAGTCCCGCCTGTTGTGCGTTGACGTGTACATTTGCCACCCCGTCACCTTTCTGGAGTCCTCTCCACATGGAGGTCTGTGCATAGAGGTCTGTTCGTGGAGGTCTATTCGTGGAGGTATGTTTGTGGTATGTCCTCTTCTCGACATGTATTTTTTTTCGTCAATTTTTTTTATAATCTGAACATTCAACAAAGAGTTTCATGGCTTGCTATAGCCAATGGCTTAAATTTCCTATTCATCGTAGTTTTTTTTTATCTTATAGTTTTTTTTTTATCTTAAAGGTTATTGTACATGTTAATTAGTAGTGTATATTTCTTTTAATTTTAATTTTAGTTCATAGCTATTATGAGGAAGATATTCATTCATGAACTTTGTCCCTGATCACTTTACTTAGCATAAGGGTTTTAAGTTGTTTTTATATAAATCATAAACAAAAAAATCTAAGTATTGAGATTTGATGGACCTAATAATATTATAATATTTGCATATCAAAGTCAAAATATGATATTTTAGTATTTGCATATCAAAGTTACAATTATAGTTATATTTTGTCTTTGGCTTTACTTAGCATAAGGGTTTTAAGTTGTTTTTATATAAATCATAAACAAAAAAAATCTAAGTATTGAGATTTGATGGACCTAATAATATAATAATATTTGGATATTAAAGTCAAAATATGATATTTTAGTATGTGCATATCAAAGTTAAAATTATAGTTATATTTTGGATTTAGCTTTAATAAGGTACAAGTTGGAATGAAGGAAAGTGGAGGCATAGGTGTGCATTTAAAGATATTCATGTCATTTTTGGTCTTTTGATATTTTTCCAGAATGAAGAGTCACTTAGGGTAACAAACAAAACATGCGTGACATCATCACCTTCCTCATGGACAGAGTTCATGAACTCTGTCCATGTATGAGCTTAGTAGTCCCTCCATTGGAGGCTCATTCCGTGAGGCTGCACAAGCTAGGCCTTCAGTTATTGCAATAAATTAACCTCGGATGAGATATTTAGAAGCTCATTCATTAGAGTTCTATAGGGGTTAGCAAATAATTACAACTTAGTTTAATTTGGCTTATGTGTGCGTAGCTACTTATAGTTTTACATGTTTCATGTTATGTCACAAGTACAGGATAGTCATAATCATTAAAATAGTGGAATGTATTATTATAGTACAAATAACAAGGGAATTTAACCTATCATTATGATTACCAATCCATTTGATCTATGTATTCCTAATATAAAATACCAAATATTACAAATAACAATTATTAGTACACTGTGAGGTTAGTATCATTCCCATTAATCTATGTCATAAAAGAACCACAAATAACCTGTATAATGCTTATTAGTTATAGTTTATACTTACCATTATATTAGGACATTGTACTGACTGATCTGAGTATTAAGTCCATAAATATCCATAGATCAACTCTACATTCATAAAAGTAAGATCTCTTTGTGCTTAAGCTTTAACATATACAAAGGGTTATAGAAATAATATATATAAGGTAAACTACTTACACCTAAGCTCTAAGCTGAGCTGATTACAACTTGTATTAATATGATGTAATATGCAAATGCTGATGATTACACTTTTCATGCTATAACGTTTTGTACATTGTTGGCAGGTATCGTTCGTTTTTTCGGTGGTTGGTTTTTTTTGCTTCCATCGTTGTTCGAGTTTATTTGTAGATATGGGTCGCAGAGTCATTTATATAAAGAAGGGTCATTTATATTTATTTGTAGATATGGGTCACAGAGTATTTGTATTTATAGATATGATTGATCAAATCTATAACTCCAATTACTCCACGACTGATATCTACACATAAAATTTAGAGGAAGCGGAAGTAGTAATACTTTTACTTGTTTCTTCTTCAAGGTATGTACTATTACCCACATGTATCATTCAATAGTTAATGTCCACATGGACAGAGTGCATGAACTCCATCCACATGGATAGAGTTCATGTACTCTATCCACAGGGATAGAGTGCATGAACTCTGTCCATGTGGACAGAGCGCATGAACTTTGTCCAAATGGACATAGTTCATGAACTCTGTCCATGTGGACAGAGTGCATGAATTCTATCCAAATGGATAGAGTGCAACATATTTTTGTTTGGAATTAAATTCTTCCATTTCTTCCTATACTCTATTTTATTATAACATGTCTCTTATTATGGTAAGTATGTATATTGCTAATGAATGTACCTATAATGTACCATGTAGTTAATACACAGTAAATCAAAATTTTAATCCCACTACTCCAAGATTAGCTCTATGATTACCATTTCTTACTTCCTGCTTTGTTCGTATTTAGGTGTCTTACTAGATAAACATGACTACTATGATTTTAATTTTTTCTATTTTGAGTGCTTACATTGTAACCACCTATCGTAATAATTCAAATCGAGAACATTTTTTTATGATTCTATGGAATAATGAAAATATTTGTAGATATAATTTATTTATTAATTTAGGATTTAAATTAAGATTTATGTTCATGAATTGATTCCGTGACACAAAGAAATGTAAATTTTACTTAATATTTGACCATATTGGTTACATTCATTTAAAACATCAAAAACACAAAGACTGGCACATTAATTTATCATACATCCAACAATAAATTGGCTATATTCATTTTAAGAACTATTAGATAATATTAGGGACATCTAGGTCCTTATTAAAAACTTAGTTTTTTTAGTAGCTAGGTCTTTGAATTTGATGAATTAACATGTAGAATTTGAATATGTTATGAGTTGATATTTGTGTAAACTTGTAGATATCATATCAAATGGAAAGAGATCAGCCTTTGAGATAGAAGCATAGGAGGTCATCACATTCTTCAGGAGTTGGTGTCCCAAATGAGAATCAAAGGTTGTCGACTTCACCTCGGGATTCAAGCTTATTGTATAGTTCACATTCATCCGATCATCGATGAGGCGATAGTGGTAGAGATGATTCCCCCTTATCCTCTGTGGGTGAACATGGATCTCGACCTTCTATGCGGGAGATAGGCATGGATGCAGAGTAAGGTTCGCAAGAGGCTCGTCATCCTACATAGGGTGGTGAAGGTCAAGCTAGGATGCAATATGTTCAACTAGCTGAGGTTTGTACACCCGTTATGACCTATCCATCAGATTTACCAGAGGAGCTTCCATAGGAAAGTGGTCTTTAACAAATGACCCTTGAAAGCTGCAGAGCTCATTATGACAAGCTGCAAAATGATCTTTCTAGTTTGGATCTCGCTCTAGAGAACAAACAAAGTATAGAGATGGTGTTTCAATCATTACAAAAATTCATTGAAGTATATGAGGATCTTGGACCAACAACAGATGGTTTTGTTGCCTTGATGCAGAGAAGAAAGGCACAGGTGATGGGTCCAAACAAGTGGGTTGTTGTGAAGGAGAGAGTGACTAGAGAGCAGGCCAACTCAATGTTTAACTTAAAATAGGTCATAGAGCATAAAGCATTGAAAGTGAAATATTTTAAGCACCCTGAACTTGCACATTTTTTATATGATCGGTTCCTTGCAGCCTATGGTCGGTTGTCATGGAATGATGAAGTTCCTAATTATTTTGCTAGGTTTTTTTATGCCGAATTGTTTTTAAATATGAAGCCAGACTATATTGATATTCATTCTGAGTTTTATAGAGTTGGAAAGGGGAGGATATGCAATGAAAAGGTGCTCTTAGAGATCCCAGTACTCTTTGACCTCCACCTCAGATATCTCATCCACCTAGGCTTATGACTTACAAATCGGAGATGGAGCCCACATCACAAGTTGGGACAACTGCAAGGCATAATGTTGCCGAAGGTTTAACTTCGGCATTTGTAGGAGTTGATGTTGGATTGAATCGAGAGAGGGCTCACGTCACTATTCGGCAAAATTTTGTTTACAAAACAAATGATGATTTAGATCGTATGCGCATTGAATATCTAAAGGCCAATGCCAAGGTTTGTCGTGATATAGCTTCGGATAGAATATCTAATGACACGTCAAGTATAGGAGAGGTATGTGTACTTTCAATCTATTTACTTTATTTATTTATTTTTAATTGAACTTTTTGCTACATTATATTTATGTATGATATTATTCTTTTTTGATGTATAGTAATAAATTCATTACGCAAATGTTTATTGGTTTCAGTTTTCTCGACTGTTAAATGAACATAATTTTAGAGTCTCCACTAGTCAAAATGCTGGAAATGTAGAAGAACATTTTGGAGAGGTATAGTTATTACTTGCATATTTATATTTATGTTTGAAAGATATTTTATCTTTTTTTTTAATTTAACTATGTATCTTATTGTTAATTTGACTTATCCATGCAGGTTTCTTTAGATTCAAACTTTTTAGATGATTTTCCATCTATTGTGAGCTAATGATTTTATTTTTTGTTTGTTTCGGTTTTAACTTAATTGCTTAAGCTTAGTTTTTTTTGCTTTTACTATGATTTATTTATTAACAAAATTTAAATTTAAAGGGAAGAGAACATATTGAAATTGGCGGTGAAGATATAGGTTCTCTGATGGATGTGGATATTGGCACCGAGATAATTTTGTTCATAATTGAATTGTTCTCTGATATATAAGTTTAAATAGTTAAAATAATTTTTGACATTTGTAAATTGATTTTATATATGTTGAAGTTTGGGTCTCTTCGATTTTTTCAAGGCAAAGGGAAGACTCCATTGGAGGATAGTGGTGCAATTGTAAGTTTAATATTTTATTTTTTTGAATTTAGTTTAAAATAGTTTAAATAATTTGTAAGAATCATAAATTGTTTTTATACATGTTGCAGCTTGGGTCTCCTCCACCTTTTAGAGGCAAAGGGAAGACTCCATTGGATGATAGAGAATTTGAGGTAATTTTGATAATAATTGAATTGTTCTTCAATATTAGTTTAATATTTCAATGTTTTGATTTTAGTTTAAAATTGTTTAAATAATTTATGATATTCATAATCTATTTTTATACATGTTGTAGGTTGTTATGAGTCTAAGGGAAAACCCTAGTGGAGGATAGTGGTGGACTTCCATTTAGAGAATTATTTATATTGTTCTTTTTTTGTTGATATATATATTGTAGTTGTTTTGGACATCGAGGAGCTTAATTTTTGGATTATACATATGTATATTGAAGTCACATGTTCATGATTGTTTTTTTGGATTATATACATGTACATTGACCTTACATATTTTTTTTTGGAATTATATACATGTATATTGAAGTTACATATTATGAATGTATGTATTATTAAATATGTGTATGTTTGTAGATGTAAAATATTTTCAGTGTTGAGAAGTTGAGAATGTTAGGAATGTTAGGAAGTTTTAATAGGTGCAATCTAATGTTAAGAATGAATGTATGTATTATTAAATTTATGAATGTATTTATTATTAAATTTATATATGTTTGTATATGTAAAATATTTTCAGTGTTGAGATGTTGAGAATGAATGTTAGGAAGTTTTTATAGGTGCAATCTAGTTTTGATAGGTGCAATATTCCTAACTCGCATCTTGTATTCACAATCAAAGTTTAGATAATGGTCATATACATAACTAGAATATTATCTCTCGTCGTAGAACTTTAATGTATAACTTTCCATTGGCAATATGCCTCTGCCTCACATGGAATATTTTTTATTACTAAGGTGACATTAGCAACTTGATTATGAATTCTAATAAATTAAATTTCGATCCATGAAGTTTCTAAGGTAACATTAGAAACTTGATTTTGAATTCTAATATATAAAGTTCAATCCATGAAGTTTCTAAGGTAACATTAGCAACTTGATTATGAATTCTAATATTTTTTATTACTAAGGTAACATTAGAAACTTGATTCTGAATTCTAATAAATTAAAGTTCAATCCATGAAGTTCTAAGGTAACATTAGCAACTTGATTATGAACTCTAATATTTTTTATTACTAAGGTAACATTAGCAACTTGATTCTGAATTCTAATAAATTAAAGTTCAATCCATGACTTCTAAGGTAACATTAGCAACTTGATTTTGAATTCTAATATTTTTTATTATGAAGGTAACATTAGCAAATTGATTCTGAATTCTAATAAATTAAAGTTCAATTCTGAATTCTAATAGGGTAACATACTAAATGACTAAGTACACAATTATTCTGAATTCTAAAACATCAATCCATATTTGAGCATGATAGCCAATATTAACATAAAACAAGAAATGATATAGTTAAAAACATCGCAATGGAATGGTGTCCTCAATTATTTGTTCATGGTCATATTTGGACAGTTTCCATTTCCTATTTTTTATGTTTTTTTTCGTTGGAACTTGTACCAATTTTATTCGAGATGCACATACTAAATGACTATACTGACAACATATCACATCAGGTTCGTAATCCTGAAAGTAGACATAATTTTCAGTCATATGGGTCTGCTGCAAAAAATAACCTTTTAAAATGATGGATCCTCTCTCGTATGTAAATCCGTTGTCATTGTAGTCCTCCAATAACTTCATTTTTCCTTCAGTGCATCACATCAAATAGTATTTAACATTTTCGTTGTTATCTAAAGGTGCAATCACAATGAAAACATATCCTGTGCAAATTACAATTGGCGTTAGAGTTTTTAAGTGAATTAAATTGACTATATACACATAAGGTGATGGACAACAATGAACAATAAAAAATATCATTACCTTCTCTAACAAGATCTGAAATTATATCGCCATCAAATGATATTTTTATTTCTTGTGATTCTAATTCTTGTATGCTTGCTAGTGGCATTTTCCCTTTTGGATTAATCTCTATGTGTTTCTAATGTTTTACATAGTTATTTGTTATGTTTTCACAAACTTCTGTAGATTCAAAATTTTCAGTGCAAATATGACAAAAACATGATTGCTTTCTATTGTCAAATGCAAACATGTTTTGGAAGGATTTTCAATTGAATAGAGTGAAGTTCTCTAGTCCCAAGTATGGTGCTAGCCTCGTATGGTATTGATATATCTATATCTTGGACCCCAACAAGCCAAAAAAACCTACACAATAAATGATAAATCACAAATGACAACTTTTAATGTTAGTGTACAAATACTTCAATGTTAGTACATACATTTTTTAAAATTGACAATTGATATAAATTAAAAAAATCGTGTACATACCTGCGCACATATTTTGATTGTTGACTACAATAATGGCTTACATGTGATTTACACCATTGGACAACCTCTACATCTAAATGGAATTGTTTAGAAGAATGGTTCATTTTTCGTATTCGAAGTGCTCTTTTTACGCATGCTCTTGCACCATCATGTTCACCTTTTCCATGTCCAGTTTCAAAGAAATTGCAGTGATGTTTACTGTTCAATTCTTTATGAAGTCGACATAACCAAAAAAATGATCATGAAGATTTAAATTGTCCCACATATCCATCCAACCATATCCAATGTTCATTGAATTTAACTTCATTCCCTTTTAGTGAATCGCAGAAAAAAATTTCAATACAATGTTGAACAAAATGTGTATCGTGTGTACGATCATCGCTGATATAAAAGTGATATTCTTTAATCACATCATGATTGTCACATGTGCTTTCAATGCCATCAACATCTTGTTGAGAATGTCTATATAGAACATGGACAAATATCAAAACTTGGTCAGAATGATGGTATTCTCTTTGAATCTCTTTTTGTGCAGCAAATGTGTAGTTTTCTACAAAATCAACCACATACAAAATTGTTCTAGATGGAAAAATTTCATGGGAATTTTTGAATTGAAGGTATTTCCATCGTGCTCTATGTGAATGCTTGGTGTATTTATAAATTTCACTTTCAAATTTCTTGAGAAAATCTGTCACACATATTTTATCTTCTTGCAAATCAATTCTTTTGGAATGTGCATCACTAGAACTTATAGAATAATTGTTGTATTCATATCTTCTCCAATCAACGGTTACATTTGAAAGAAACTGATCATTATCGATAGGGTATTTATTGTGGAATAAAATAAGATTTCCACAATGATGACAATGTTTTCCATTGACACATTTCTTATTATAAAATATTTCATCGTGATTTCTCTCACATAGAGTTTGAGATATGAATTCATGCATTGTGGGCATAGGTGGTGAATTTGTCCAAAAAATTTTACCAACTTCAAGAAACGCATCATAATATAATTGAAATTGCACATGATAACGACAACAACATGTGTCACATGTAGTAATAGGTATAACATACCATGGTTTTGTTGCACAAATGTAGTGATTGACATATTAATTCCATGATGATCTTCCTTGAATTTATTGAACAATTGTACTTGTGTCATTTCCATTATATGTTTTGGACGGATTTCATATACATTTCATGATACTCTTTGTCATATCACATCCCTTGAATTTGGTGAAACTTGAGCATGTTCCAACCAATATTTCTGTACAATATATTTAACACCTTTTCCCATTCGATCTTTGTAAGGTTGTCTACAAATAATTGTCCAACAAGCAAGTTCATCATTTTCATCTATTTGCATTCTGAATTTGCTATGTTTCTATAATGTCTTTCTTGAGGTTCCAATTGCTTGTGCTAGTTGTGTTGTCAAGTGTTTTTGTCTAGTACTAGCTGAAGCAATTACTATCTGAATTGCTCTGCGTGTAGCACTGGTATCTTTCTTTCTGGATTTTCCAAATTTTTTTATTCCATCACCTATATTTTCTATCACATTATGTTTCAGTTTTGACTCTTTTGTCACCTTGTGAATACCCAATAATGACGTAGCACCTTTTAACTCATTGGACACCAATAAACATCTCAAAATTTGCGCTTGTCCTGCTATTGAACAACCCTTGAGAATATCACCATAAATTTTTGTAACACGATATTGTGCAACATGTATGGGTAATTTTTCTCCATATTTGTCACAATCAATGTCTTCTAATATTTCATAATAAATGGTGAAATTACCTATATATCAAGTTAAATTTAATTTAACATATGTCCAAAAATACAATTCATTATAAAAAATGAATTTGGAAAATACATGATATATACATACCAGGTCCAATTTCTAAATCTTGATTTTGATCTTCAATATTGAATTCATCAACATTAACATGTAAATCGTGATTTTCATCTTCAAAAATGTTCTCTTCAACTTCTATTTGTTCTTCTTGTACCCTATTTTCAATTTCCATTTCATCAACAGCGTCATGTAAATTTGTTCTTGTATCTTCAATTCTCTCTTCTATTTCTACAACCCTTGCTCCTTTGGCTCTATTTCTGAGTTTTTCTTTTTCCCTATTAGCATCGTCATCACATTTACGATCACCTTTTTTTACGGTTTCTCTTATTTCCCATGATTTTTTAATCTCCTTTGGAAAAATCCCTTGGAAAAAAATAATAACACCTTGTAAAGAAATCTTCTTTGTAAAACCATTGGGAAAAAAACCTATTTGAAAAAATAACTTATAAAAATATTTTGGAAAAAAAAACTCCTTTGCAAAAATACCTTGGAAAAAAACTGTTTGGAAAAACCCATTGTAAATAAATAACCTACTTTGCAAAAATACCTTAGAAAAAAAAACTTTCTGAAAAAACCCCTTGCAATGAAATAACTCCTTTGCAAAAATACCTTAGAGTACAAAATCTTTTGCAAAAGTGCCTTGGAAAAAACTATTTGAATGTACCTCTTGGAAAGAAATAAGAAGAAAAATACATTTTTGCAAAAAAAACTCTTTGGAAAAACCCATTGCAAAGAAATAACCTACTTTGCAAAAATACCTTAGAAAAAGAACTCTATGAAAAAAACCCTTGCAAAGAAATAACTCCTTTGCAAAAATACTTTAGAACACAAAATCTTTGGCAAAAGTGCCTTGGGAAAAAAATCTTTGAATGTACCCCTTGTAAATAAATAAGAAGAAAAATACCTTGTAAAAGAACTCCTTTGGCAAAATAAATCTCCTCTAAAAACCCCTTCAAAAATATTTTGAACAAATATATGCGAAATGAAAATGTGTGAAAATAATGAGTCTATTTTGTTTTACTTTTACGAATATAGATAACGTAATTTTTTTTCCGGCCGATGAATTTTTCTTGCGTTTGGTTTTTCGGTCGAACAACCTTTATTGTAAATAACAATTCTGTAACAGAAAAGTATTATTCAACCAAACAATTATTCAACCAAATAATTGTTCGGCCGAATAATTGTTCGTCCGAATAACCCCTAAGGCCTAAAACCTGCACAGTTTTCAGGTTTCTCCATTTTTGGAAAGTAAAATATATGCCTTACACTACAAATCGATTGTTGGACTTGATACCATTAGTTTCGTCATTGAATCTAATTTTCGTAGGTATAGATTTTGTTGTGTATAGGTGAGATCCAATATTTTTAATTTTTTTGTTTCTTAACATGTGTCGAGTTTCATTTCATCTCTTTCAAAATGCGGTGAAATGAAAAATATATAACTTTAAAATACACCACCTAAAAAATTGAAACAAATATGGTGGGGTTAATTGGAGTGTCTACTTCGAAAGGGTATTCGTATATTTTTAAGTTTTATAGTCAATTGAGAGAAAAGTGTCGCAACCAAAAACATGTTGAAAACGACAAAGTTTCCCCATTGATCGAATTCAAAAAAATATTATAATTAGTATATAGATCTGTTTGTTACAATCTTATAGTGATCGCAATAGCATATTGTATTTAGATTGTCGTAGAATATTTTGTTTTTTGCAAAACACAAGTTTAACAATGATTTTAGGGGTGCAACTGGAAACATGACTATTTTTTAGTCCTTTCATTTTATAAGGACATGCTGACTAACATTTTCCAAAATGACATATCATCTCTCAATAATAAAAAATTGAAAAAATTATGAATAGAAAGATAACATAAATCTCTAAAAGTTTTGTTTTAACTTAAAAGTGAAATTCTAAACAAAAATATCACTTTCGTTCGCCCAAAGTTGAAAAACATGAAAAAATCAGATTTATTTTCTCATAAGACCTACCAAAATAAACACCCATATTCATGGATTCACCCCTAAGTTTGCTTTGCTTTGTTTACATCATCTGAATGCACTTATTAGTAGTTTGTTTTTCTTTTCCATTTATAAAGAAAAAATTATAAAAAAAACAAGTATTTTCTTTATATGCATTTAGTCTAGGGTTTAGTCTTAACTGCATTGCATACCTCTATATTTTGAAAATAAAAAAATATATCTTTCTTTTGTGGCCTCCATTTTCAGTTGTGAAAAGAAAAAGACAAGTACAAGTTTGCATTTTGAATCTCTTTCAATTTAGTCATTTTGCTTCTGATTTCAAGTCAAAACACCATTCGTTTCATCATCGCTACCTTTGAGTATACACCAGAGGTACCCCTCCTATACTCGATTGAGCATACACCAAATCTATTGTGCATATGGGGACTCACTTAGTACCTCCTTCTGGCCTCATGTGGTTCTTGGTACTATTTGAGTTTCGGGCTTATTTACCTTTCCCATGTGCATTGACTAGAATGACGACTGCTCTGCCAGACTTTCTGTGTGATTTTGGAAACCTTAGTATCTTTAATTCTAGGAATCTACACAGGTTCGGGTACACAGGGTACTCTCAAAAGACCAAACACCTAAAGAAACCACTTGACACAAAAATATCATAGAGAAATACACTGATGTTTTGCCATGGTTTAAACCCTCGGGATGGAAACACTCCATGGCCCCAGCCAAATAGCAACTTGAGGTAGTTTATTATGCAAAAGAAATAAAGTTACAAATGAGATTCCCATAATCGATCAACTAGATTGGGAGTACCCTATGTACCCAAACATGGTATAAGAGCATTTATGAAGAGCCGCTTCTGGTTACGATCTAGAACTTAAACTAGTGTTGCCGAAGCTTTAAAAGGATTTATGGTTCTATAATTCTTGTGCATTTATGGGTTGTGGGAGTTGTTCCATTGCATCCGGAGCATCGTTTCCATTAGTAAATAGTTTTAATTTTATCGAAAATAGTTTCTGTTTGGTCCAAAAATGCCCATTTCACTAGATCTGAAGGTATAATGTTACAGTGGCATTTTTTTTTTGTTTAAAAAAAAAATATATCTCATATTTTATCAAATTTATTATTAAGAGTTTTTGTCTTGGATTTTTTCCTTCCATGTCTTCATATGCTCTTTGTCATGCACCTTGTGTGATCACGGCGAATCAGAAACTGAAGGGAAAGGGTTTTTCTTGGTTGTGTATGCTATTTTCCATACACCTTCTGTGATCGTGGCGAATTAGAAACATAGAGAAAACGTAGAATTTTCAGGAAAGCTAAAGAGATCTAACCCCAAAAGTGTGGAAAAGTTTTTTTTGTTTCGGTTTGTGATGTAATTCCCAGGAAAAGAAACAAGCACGGACACCAAGAGAAAAGAGTAAAAAAAAAATAGGACCCCTTCCTCCTTTCCTTCTTTTACATACCTTTTAATATTAGCTCACTTGGTTCAAAGTTGCTTTATTCTTTAATAGGTCTTGATTTCAAGTCCTATTAAGTTACTTTTTTAATAGTTCATGCAATTTCTAATTTTAAGTTACTTTATTGTAAAATTGCAGCTCACTTAAATTTAAAAAAAAATGAGTCACTTAAGTCTTTTAGTTTTTTGCTGCACCATTTAAAGTAATATCATTGTAAAACTAAAAATCACTTATTTTACAGAAGTTATTCACTTAAAACAACTTTCTCATAAAGTGATTTTCAAAGGTTCATCTTGGGAAGAGGGGGGTTCCTTTTTTTTAGTTGGTCAATTTTCTATCTGCCACGTCACTACTGGGGACATCTTCAACATTTTCTTTGATCAAGCATAACTTGATCATACAAAGTCAGTTTTCAGTGTCGTTTTTTTGAAACCGGCTTTTTTTTCGAGGTCTTCACATCCATACTATTGGTTTCTATTTTTACAACCATTAATTTACAATATGGTCGCCCCTTGTGATATCCTACTTACCAATTCCAACTATTTCTCATGGAAATATCGTATGGAGGATGTTCTACGAAGTAGGGGACTTTTCAAAATTACTTAAGGGAAAGAAACATAACCCACTAATGATGATAATAAAATAAAATGAGAAAATATATGTGATGAAGCAGGTGGATTGATTAGGATGTCAATCTCTACTGATTTGTGATTCCATATATCTGGAATTGATGAACCTAATAAAGCTTGAAAATTTTTGGAAGTTGTCTTTAGTAAACACAATGAAATTCAAAGTCATCAACTCGAAAAGGAGTTGATTTCTTTAAATCTGAGTTATTTTTCTTGCATTCAAGATTATTTATCCAAGTACAAAAATCTTAAACTCTTATGTGTAGAATAAAAAATTAGGAGGGAAGACAAACAATGCATTTATCATATTATTTCCTAACTTGGACCTGCATACTCTATTTTGTATCTACATTTTACTCCATGAAAGAATCCTTGAATCCATATAGCTATCAAGAGACTAGTCTTGAATCCTTTTATGATTCCTTGATTAGAGAGCAAGATAAGCTCATATATCTTGGAATGATTAGCAATGCAAATAAATCTGGGAAATCCTTATTGTCACAATTAAAGTAAAAGTCCAACCCTCCCAAGAAAAAAAAATTTCACAATAATAAGCCTAACAAGGGTCCCAAACCCTCTCTATCAGCTCATTCTTTAAAAAATGACAAAGGATCCAAGCCAAAAGGAAAGAAGATTGATCGTCATTGCAACTATTACAAGAAAGATAATCATGATGAATCTAAGTGTTTCAAGAAGATGGAAGCCTTGGAAGCAGCAATGAAGAAGAACCACATTATCCTAGATTCGTCTTCAGAATATACCTCTCATGGAAATGCACTTTGTGATTTTGGTTATTATTATACTACATCTTTGTCTTCTACTTCAAATGAATGGCTCATTGATTCTGGAGCAACTTATCATATGGCTAAGGATCAAGCCATATTTTCTACTTTGCATGAATGTAACACCAACCAAATATTTGTTGGTGATGATAGATCTCTAAGTGTTGTAGGATTTGGAAGAGCTCCAATAGAAAATGGTCATTTTAGTGACAAACTATGTGTTCCAAGAATTTCCTACAATTTATTGCCAGTATATCAAATCACTCATTCTGGTGAGGGTAAAATTGTAACGCTTACACCTCACCAAGTTCTAATCAAGGATTTTAGAGATCCTCAACATGTCCTAGTTACCGAAATTGTTGATGATATTACTAGGTTGTACAAATTTAAAAACTTGGGTCATCATCTTTTCCTTCAGTTTTTGTTTCTCATAGTGATAACTTGAGAAAACTTTGGCATGAGCAATTCGGTCACTTAAATTATCTCTCATTGCAACAACTATGTAAAGACAATATGGTGACAGGTCTTCCTATGGTATCTTGTAAGGATGGTGTTTGTTCTGGTTTTGTACTAAGAAAACATCATCAAAACAGTTTTGACAAAGATGCCTCTTGGCACGCCTTGGTTCCCTTGGAGCTTGTGCAAAGTGACTTGTGTGGTCCTCTTCCAACTACTTCCTTTTCTGGTTTTAAATATTTCTTAACTTTCATTGACGAGAAATCCAGATGCACTTGGGTTTATTTCCTAAAACTTAAGAGAGAAGTATTTAACATGTTCTTGTCCTGCAAGGCCCTTGTTGAAAAACAATCTAGTCATCAAATTATTAAGTTGAGATCTGATAATGGAGGAGAATATGTTAAGAAAAAATTCACTACTTTCTGCACTAAGCAAGGAATCCAACAACAACACACTGTTCCATATACACCACAACAAAATGGTGTAACTGAAGGGAAGAACCGCACTTTAAAAGAAATGGCTAATTGTATGATTCAATATAAGGGACTTAGTCTTCAATTTTGGGATGAAGCGATAAATTGTGAAAATTACATAGTTAATCATACCCCCACTAAATATTTACAAGGTATCACATCGGAAGAAGCATGGAGTAAAATTAGGCCAGATGTAAGTCACTTTTGTGTGTTTGGTAGTGAAGCATGGGCTCACATTCTGGATGAAAAACAAAAAGCATTGCAGCCTAAAATTGAAAAGTGCATATTTGTTGGATATTCTGAAGATGTAAAAGGTTATAGAATTCTTCAACCACATTCTCATGATATAATCATTAGAAGAGATGTTAAATTTCATGAAAATATCTTGGCCTGCTAGCCTAACTCAACAGTTGTGCCATCTTTGTCCAGCGAGCCTGATTCGGCGATTGTTCCTTCTTCTACTACCAACTTCCTTGACAGATTTCCAACTACAGTTTCTAATGATGACAGTGAGGATGAAAATCCACCTCCACCTTCTCATGTTCCTCCAGTTTCACTAGCACAATTTATTCCTCGATGGGTCCGTTCAACATGTGAAGCAACTGGTGATCTTGTTGGTGATCCTAGAGATAAACATCGAACATGTTCTCAGTTTCAGTGAGCCTCTTCTCGTTTGGCTCAAATTTCAGAGAATCATGATCCAGAAAATTTTGCAAAAGATTCAGGAAATCCATATTGGGATGCAACTATGGATAAAGAATATAGTTCCTTAATGGAAAATGATACTTGGGATCTTGTACCTCTTCCAAATGGAAGAAAACTTGTCAGATATAAATAGGTCTATAGAACTAAGTATGCATTAGATGGAAGTGTTGAAATACTTAAGGAAAGGTTAGTTTCCAAAGGTTTTTCTCAAGTTGAAGGGATTGACTACAATGAAACATTTTCTCATGTCACAAAAATGAACTCCATCCGCCTTGTTCTTTCCCTTGCAGCCTTACATAACTGGAAAGTCAATTAAATGGATGTCAAGTATGCATTCTTACATGGTGATTTACAAGAGAAAATTTACATGAAACAACCTCCTGGATATGTTCAGAATAACTCTAGCCTTGTCTGTCGCCTTAAGAAATCCTTATATGGCCTTAAGCAAGCTCCTAGATCTTAGTATGCCAAAATGGATAGCTTTCTACTTGACACTGGTTTTTCTAGATTTAATTCTAACCCTAATGTATGTACCAAGAAAGTAGGAAACCATATCATAATACTTGTTCTATATGTTGATGATCTTATTCTTATTGGTAGTGACCCTAAGCTTTTAACACATGTCACAATCTAGTCTTAAGCAAAATTTTGAAATGTCAGACTTAGGACATTTGCATTATTTTCTTGGTCTCTAAGTCTTGCAAACCAAAGAAGGAATATTTATTTCCCAGTCTAAGTATGCTTGTGACCTTCTTCATCGCTTTCACATGGAAGATTGTAAAACAACCCCTTCTCCCTTCTAGTCTGGAGTCAAACTTCTTGTGACTTGTACTTCACTTGAAGTATATGCCACCTTGTATCATCAGCTTGTTGGTAGTCTCTTATACTTGACTCATTCCCATCCTGACATTTCTTTTGTCATTGGTCGTGTTTCTCTCTATATGCAATCACCTCACGAAATTCAGTAGAAAGCAGCAAAAAGAATACTTTGATATATTCGAAGTACAATTTAGTTTGGGATTAATTATAGTATAGGGGTACTCCTTTGTTGGTTGGTTTCAGTGATTCAGATTGGGTCGGCAATCCTGATGATCGAAGGTCTACTACAGGTTATGTTTTTAGTCTAGGATCTAGAGATGTCACTTGGGCTTGTAAGAAACAACAAGCTCTTTCTCTTTCTTCAGTAGAAGCAGAATATCGAGCCATATTTAATGCTAGTCGGGAAGCTTTATGGCTTTGAAAGATCCTTTCATAGTTTGGATTTGAGAAGTAGAGGCCTAATCCACTTTGGTGTGACAATCAAAGTGCCATCAAGCTCGCTAAATATCTAGTTCTACATTAATGCAGCAAACACATTGATATACATATGCACTTCATCAGAAATCTTGTTCATGATCGCATTCTTGAAGTGCTCTTTTTCCCTATAGATGATCAAGTTGCAGACATCTTCACCAAGTCTCTTACAGAAGTGAAGTTTTCTAAACTTCGATCTATGTTAGGAGTTCATGAATTTTTCATTAAGGGGGGATAGGCTCTAATTCCTCCTTCCTTCTCCCATGGGGACTTCACTTGTTGACCAATATCCTATAACGTTAGTTCATATTGTGGGTTTTAAAATTATCAAAAATCAAACCAATATATTGTAGGTATTGGGGGGATGAGGGGTTTAAGGTGGGGGTCAGTAGGGTGGTTTTCAAGGATTGAGGTATAAAAAGGGGTGGGGAGGAGGTTTTAAGTATTGGGAGGGGGTTTCAACAAAAAGAGTTTGGGTCAATATCTCTCGAAATTAAGGGTATTATTTAATATCCCACGATCACACGTGCTATGTAAGAGGTTCACTAAGTGAAGTCCCCGTGCCTTCTCCTAATAGTGTCACTTTTGTAAATCCTTTAATCCTATCCCAAGTTATTCTTAAGGGGGGATTTAGGATATTTAGACACTTAGGAGTTAGTTAATATCAACTTGTGATAATGCATCCCTTAGGTAAAGTGTGTTTCTTGAGTATGCATTAGTATGCATTTGTAAATATCTAACCTGATGGTCATGATATGTTTAGACATAGAGTGATTTGACGCTTCATCTTCTCTTAGATCAGACCTACCCTTGATCCATGGCTTAACACCCGATTGGTCCATGATATCTATTTAAAGAGCATGAAGGGTCCTTGGCTAGTTGATCGATTATGATAAGCTCATTTATAACTTTCTTTATTTTGCATAATAAATTGCCTCAAGTAACTATTTGGCAGGGGTCGTGGAGTGTTTCCCTATCGAGGGTTTCAACCACGTCAAAACATTAGAGTATCGATATGTGATTTTTTGTGTGAAGTGGTTGCTCTAGGTGTTCGTTCTTTTGGGAGTAACCTGTGTACCTGAACACCTAGTGCAGGATCAGGAGGAAATGCCTTACATACAATTTGGGAAAGTGGTTTGGTGATTCAAGCTCTTGGACCCAAGGAAGTGTATTATGGACCCTGATTAATTGTTCTTCCCCCTTCACTGGTTATATCTCGACCCTCATCATATTATACTTTCCTTTGTAAGGTTCCTTTGTTTTCCTGGTTTTGGTACTTCAGATTTTCTTCTAGTGGTGTGCTCTCTATGCTGTTGGTTTCCATTTGACCTCAGATTTTGATTTCTTGTTGAGTTAGAAACTATGGCTAGTACCCCTACAAACAGCAACCAGGATACCCCCATGAAAGGGGCTTATTTTTTTTTTTCCCTTTCACTAGGAATGTTGATGTTCCCTTGATGGTGAATCTGAATCTACATGAATTCACACTTGGGATACCGGTTTGGTTGTTTTCCACTCCAACTATCCTGAATGCTCCTGATGCTTCTCAAGTAAGTACCTTATATCAAGGTAATCAAAACAACGTATCCCCTTCACTAGTATAAACCTATCCCCCTCCTTCCAGCTCATGCAATGTAAGTTCTTATACTAGTAACTTGTAGTCTAAGAGGAATAGACAAAGGAAGAATAGGAAGAAGAAACGAAATAAAGGAAGAAATCACCCAACCTCTAGAATTTGTGTTGGTACTCGTATGCAACCTCTACAATTCATGTTGGACCCAGTCACCAAGCCTCTATAGGTCATGCTGGGGGAACCCACTCAACCTTTGAAGTCATGCGACCCTAACCACCCAGCCTCTAAAAGTCATGCTGGGGGAACCTATACAACCTATGCAAGTCATGTTGGACCCAACTACCCAGCCTTTGGAGGTCATGCTAGGGGAAAATAACCTCTTCAAGTCATGCTAGACTCAACCACCCAGCCTATATAGGTCATGATGGGGGAAAACAATCAACCAATGCAAGTAATGTCGCAATCCTAAGTTCCCTTGTAAGGTTTGCAAAGGAGACCATCTTACCCATCAGTTCCCTACTAATGCAAAGGTATGAAGAGTGTGGTTTGAGTCTCAAGGATTTCCTTCTCCTAAACAACCTGTAGTTTCTCAACAACCTATTCAAATTTAAGTTGATCAAGGGGTTTAACTAATGCAATTTTTTACTAATCCTACTCTTCTTTTGGAGAGTGACTTTCATCAAGTGGTTTAATCGATGCAATCTTTGATGAATCACACTCTTCCTCCGGAGAGTGAGTTGTATGCTATTCATGTTTTCTTGATTGTCAGTTCAGAACCTTATGGACAATGAGGCACTAACTTAATTTTTAATGAACCCCTGCCAAGCCCTTATATTTATTCCTTTGATTGGGATAGCCTAGCTAGGTCACCCTTCCTTCGACCACACCTTTTTAGATAAAGGTCCAAGTTGAACACTACATGATTTCCTGTTGTACTATAGATGGAGGAGTCTCTGTTAGTATTTTATTCGCATGTGTTGAAAGAGGCATGTGATCTCCCAGTCTCATGTCAATGGATAGTCAGTTACTAGCTTTTGATAAAATAACTAGTCAAACTTTGGGAGTTCTTAGTCAAACACCTATTACTTTGGGTGGGAAGACCATCTTAGTTGATTTTATGGTTATAGAGGACCCCTTGGAATTTAATATGCTCCTCAGGAGTGATTATGTGTATGATTTGAAAGATGTGGTGTCTCTCTTTCGTGTGATGTATTTTCCTCACAAAGAAATTATTGTCATTGTTTATCAGATAACATTCATCGATCCCCCTCTTGACTGACTATAGACCAAGTTTATCCTTCATTAATTCCCAGTGTTTCAGTAGACACTACCCCTCCATAGGTGAATTATGTGGCCTCATATCCATCATGTCTGATTACTACTGAGAAGAATCCTATACATTCATGCATATATTCTTGGGACTCAGTCCCACCATTTGACCAGGTAATCTATCCAATGGGGACTTTGGATCCCTCTCTCCACCCTATTGATCCAACTGAATGGTTAGACATGTATTCCATTTGGGATGGTCTACTTCCTTCTGATGAATTCTTCCTAGAGTATATGATACAGCCTGGCCTTATTTTGGATGTTTACTCAATTGTGATTAAATCCAACCTTGAATTGCTTATTGAGTCTGGTCCTTTTGATGATCAATCCTCAAGATTTGACATTGTTGAGTTTTTGGTCTTTCCCATAGAGAAACAAGTCGGTGATCTTGATAAGTTCGACTCTTCATGTATATTTTTTTACTCCTATGATGTTAAGTTTGTCCCTGCAGAATTCGTTACCTTTGTCGACTTTAGTTTTCCTCTTGAGGTTGAACTTATCAATTATAAATCCTCGAGACTTGGCACTATAGATTCTTCCTTAATTAACTCTGGCTTGACTATGCCCCTTGTTGAAGATGGAAAAGTTGTGAATGTTTCTACCAAAGTGACCTGTATCAGATCTCTTCTTCTGAACATGATCTTGATACTGTTGTCTCTTTGAGACAAGATTCTTAGTTAGATTCACAACTGTTTACTAGTATTTCCTTTTTATTCAAGTTGTAACTGCATTTGCATGTATTATTCTCATGCTTTATGAGCTTGATGTCTACTTCCATTCTTTTAGCTCATTATATAAAACCTCACCTCTTCTCTCATTATTGCTCAACTTTGTACCTTTTTTCCATTGCAACTTGATAACCTTTACCTATAGGAGATGCTCTTGGTGTGTCCTTATCTTTATCATGCTCCTTGCACTATGCTTAAGCCCATTTCTTGCACTTGGAACTAGTTCTCCATGCCTCTAAAAATTCTCTCCTCCCATTTAGACCATTCTTTTAGCTTCCCTTCGATATCGTTAAGAACAATAAGGAATCCACGAGTTGTCTTTTTCGGGCTCATTAAAATTTTACGGGAAAGGTATGGAGTTACCTTTAATATATGGTATGACTCCCTAAACATGACTAGATTTCCAAGTTTGATTGTCCCTTCAAACTCATTAAAGGATGTGAAGGAACATCCACATTGGAAAAAGTGTAAGCCTTTTCTGAACCATCTTGATTAGTAACAAAAAAGGAATACTCTAGTCGATTATGGCTAGAAGAGTATCTCTAGGTATAGGTTTATCTCTTTTTCAGGCCTAGGAGACTACACTTACATAAAAGGAATGTCTTTGACCTTAATTTTTCTTTTTCATGCTCTAGCTTAAACCATGAAAAATATTCTGAGCATTATGTATGCCATTTGTCATGCTCTCTTAAGCCCTAGGACAAAAGAATTGAGTGGTCTTGCTTCCCCTCACACTCATTAAAATTAAAGTGTTCTAATTGCTTTTGAAGGAGCATCAGTTTGGTGATATTTTACCCCTTTCTTGGACCTTGATGACTAAGTATGAAAAAGGCATACCTTAGTTCTCTTGAGGTAAGAGAGTTCTCCTCTGAATTGTTATATCATTTTTTCATACTTTGGAGACTAATATTACGAAAACATTACCCCTTAGAATCTTCTTTAGTGTTTTCAGACTCTCAAATTGTGAAAACTCAATGACCGCAACACAAATGTGACTTAGGCAACTTTTTAATTTCCTTACATCAAGTATTTAGTAGTCCTTATTGAAAAAAATTGTCCCAATTCCAAATCAAATCAGTCTTTGATTTTACTCATGTTGGATGATGGAGGATGCCTTAATGCATTTCTTCCAATGGATCTCTTCCTATCGACTTCAATACATCTTGTTCTAGGAATGAGATTTAGAGTTTATGATAGTACCTTTGGGATTGTAGTCATTAGCAATTTCCCTTGTGATTGGGTAGTGGGAATACGTCCATAATGTCTCCTACTCAATGGATTCTTCAAGTGTTCGACTTCAAGACCATTTATTCACACATGTTAGAATATATTAGGTACCTTTGGGACCATTTTCATTATTGGTGGTTTCCCTCACATTTGTTAACAGTTATCATCAATGACTAGTAATCAAATAGTTTCCCCGATGTTTGACTTTAAATCCTTTATTCACATAGTTAGGATTTGTACCTTTGGGTGGTTTGGATTGAAGACCTTGGAACGAGAGTAACATAATCATATTTTTCTATTGCCCGACTTTCACAAGACCTTGTCACACTTCATATGATATTTGTGGAGACATAGATACACCTTGTATTTTTGTGGCTATGATCTATTATTGAGCATGGATTCACATTGTTTGTTTGTGGCCATGAATCCTCTAGATTTTATATGGCGCCTTTTTGCATATTATGCAGCCATGATAGTTACATCAGTAATACACATGTTGGATCTTCCTTGTATATTTATGTCTATCATTTGTATATGGACATGTGTGTCCCGAAAATAAGTTTTGTCTGACATTTATCTCTCTTTCAAGTACCTTCGCTTGAGCCTACGATATCAAATTATGCAGCTTCTTTGACTCCATGACTCATCTGTTCCCTATTTTATAATGTATTTTCAGCTATCGTCTTCCCCTCTAACCTCATACATTAGGGGGAATATGTTATATACCAAAATGGCACTTCTCCATCTATGATGACGTTTACTTGTTTTGTTGCATGACGAGAATTCCATGACAACACTTTAGGAAAGCTATGGTTAGTCACTCAATGGAAACCTATGGATGGAAGTTCCATATATGGATTTTTGTAACTCTGTTTAACCTCTTTTTTGTACCATTAGAAAGGTATCATACTAAGGAACAACTTTCTTCAATACGCCATTCACGAGTTTTACTAATAAATCCTTCTTTTTCCTCGCAACTTCATGCAATTAAACCCGTGTATATACCCTAAAGTGGTTAAAAAACATCAAAACAAAGAAAAATACCAAAACTTTGGTGGTTTGGGTGGTTTTAGAATTGTTCCTTTGGTTGTAACTGACCCATTTTCAACCCTACCTCTTCAGAATAATATAGAAGAGTGGGAGAGGGGTCCACGAAATAGGAGTTAGCCTTTGGTGTTGTTATACTAGTGAAATTGGGACTCTTATCCCCCATAAATTTTTCCTAGATGGCATCTCCCTTTGTTGTAGATCTTGGAGGCTTAGATGCTTGGAGAAAAGAAGCAAGAAATCTAGATCAAAATTTTCACAAGGTGCCTGCATGAGGAGAACGTATATATTATACTTCTTTCATTCATTAATAAATATTTGATCTTCTTCCTGTTCCAAATCATTGTGTAATGGATGTTGAATCTCTTTTTGTGATCGAATGTTGATGATAATCAGATTAGGGTTTCATATTATCTTTATTATCATTTCCTTACATGTGGTCAAATTGGTTTGAGGAAGGTTGAAGTTGTTTTGCAAGTCTCTTAGATTGAAGAGAAAGAAGAGGGATAAAAGAAATCTTGGATCAACCTTCAGTCTACAAGGTATGAACCCTTCTAACCCTTGAACCTTATTTCATTCCTTCTTATAAAGTGTTATATATCAGTATTTATACCCCTAGCATGTTGGTGGCCTCGACCCCATCCATAACAACACTTTCCTTAACAACGGGTACTAAGATCAATTCATATGTTCAATCAAAGGGGTGAAACATATGCCATCTTCTATGATTTTCTTGAATTTTTCCACTTATATTATGATGAACATTGTTAGTTTGAAATTTTCCTCTTATATTTTCTATTTATTTATTTATCTAAAGTTGCTCTAATATTTCAAGTTTGTAACCATATTAAAAAATAATAATTATATAATAATAACCTAATTTTAAGGTCATGGCCTAGCTAAAAATCAAATTGATATATGAGACCTTGATCCATAAACTATCATGGGTATTCCACTAGAATAGTTCATCATGACCTATCCAATAATATTATAGAATCTCTTCTTATGCAATGATTTACATTTTATTTTAAATTTTTTGCTACTATATTAAAGTATGAAAGAATTTGAATAAATTAGTGAAATAAGCTAAATAAATAACACAACATCCATATAATGAACACGAGAGGCACCCTTGGAAAACCCAATACAAGAAAAAACTAGTTAGAAGGTGAGGCCTATGCTCTTTCTCTTTTTTTCTCAGTTATGAAATGAAATTATGAAGAAAGTGCATTCACTATGGAGTTTCCATGATCATTATGGTCCAAATGGTTGCTATGGGATCTTCTATTTCTTATAGTATGCTTGAATATCCAACTACTATATGCTCTAGTCAACTATGGAACAATAAAAAATACAATAAGAATGGAACCTCTTCCTTTCCTAATGAATTGGTATTTAACATAGCTTGATGAATATATAGGGTAGGGTTAGGTATTTTTCATTCCCAACCCCCAATTACTATTAAGTTTTGTACCCTCTAGTATATTCATAAAAGTCCACACATGAATAGCTTCACATGCATTAGTAATTTGAGTTGGTGTGGCATTTGTTGGTATCATATGGTGGTAAAATAGGAGTTCAACATTCTTGGAAGTCTATAGATTTCTAGAAAAACTTATTGAGGATATGAGCTAATATAAAAAAATTGATCATCCAATTCCTCCAATGAGATTTAAAAGGTTCTAGTCCCTAGATCACCAAAGTGGGACATCCCCATAAAATGAGCCCTACAAGCCAATAGCTCTAATTTTTTCATCTAGAAAGTACCAAAATTGATGGAAATTTGATCATTTTGGATCATACCTTCCCATTTAGGGAGGATTTGGTCCCCAAAATATTTTATTGAAGGAGGAAAGTAAAAACTTTTGATAAACCCATGTAAGAAGATAAATACCATACAAAATATAAACTCAAGAATTAATATTGGCTCACACACGCATTACATAGAAATTTACCCTAGAAACCCAAAATTGAAAATACTGACAATTTTGAGAGTTTGTCCACTCTCTATCTCGTTGTATTACCTTCTTTGTTTACGATACAATATTATAACATCCAAAACCATAATCCAATAATCCACATTATATTACAACCCTAATCCATTAAGTAGAATTAATTTACAATGGGATGAAAACCCATTGAATAAAAACAAATCAAAATGGACAAAAAATGGACCCTAAAAAGCTCTTTCTAGCGGGGGTCTAACTAGCCTGTCATACCTATTTTATAGCTTAAATAGACTCTTCTCTATCTGTGATGATAGTTTAAAAAATGACACATGAGTGTCACTGATCTTTAATAAAAGAAAGAACACTAAAAGAAGGAAAATACCATTATTTGACTTCTAGTGATGGCCATAATCATTAAAAGCAAGATCTAATATCATTGTCCCTCATCCTACTCATTTTTAACCACACAATATCCCATCAATTCCTTTCACACTAATAAGGCATGAACAATGCTTGGTTTGTTCAAGAAAGGTCTGAATGACTCAAATTTTCACAAAGAAAATATAAAATTAGAAATTTGAGGAGTTACGGAAGTTTTCAAACAACTTTGGCTCGATTGCAACTCTCTGAAACACTTGGAAACTATCTCCATAAAAATTTCAAAGAGAAGAGATGGGACAAAGAAGGGGACACCCATTACAATAATATTATGTTGGATGAAATACCATTCACTACACCCATCCATCCCCATTCACATCAGTAATGCATGTTATTGATCACCATCTACCTGATTGTTGAGATCATTATCCTTAAGTGATTTCATGTTTGACTTCTCTTAGAATATTGGAGTGGGGTCATTTGGGTGCATAAGCAAAGTGAGACAATATTTGGATTTTGAAAGGTGTCTGCTTAAGTAAATTATGTTACATGTATGCTTCCTATGGTCAAATGGATTCGAGGAAGGTTTCTTCACTAGTACAAAATAAGAGATAAATGAATAGGTGACCAAAACATTTGGTCAACATAGTTTTTTCAAGGGATAAATGATTAACATTGACCAATTTTAAGTGCAACAACTAAAAATGACCAAGATAAATGATCAATTTGGTCATGGTATAAAATATATGACTTCATAACAAGTAGCTAAACTAAAAATGGCCACATAAAAATAGTGTTAAGAATATTAATTGGTCATTTATTTTTTCAATTTTAGTTGTAACACTTTGACAATGGAAAATTACAATTTTGACAATTTACTAAATTTTAACACTGCAGATGGATTCAAAGACCCCTTTAGAAAGGCGTCTCTCAATCCATCTGTAGTGTTAAAATTTAGTAAATTGTAAAATTTTAGATAGATTCATATAATATCTAGTTTAATATGTTGATGATGTCCATATCTTATTTCACTATTTTTTTTCCATATTGTCCCTTCGATAGATCCACTAAGTTGCATCATGTGTGTCAGTTGAGTTGAGTCTTGGATAGTTTTCATCTTTTCCTTTGGGAATTCTCATGTCATGAAGTTAGTGTCATTATGTTCATGTCTTCCTACTGGTCACGTTCATATTTTTTTTTAAAAGAATCGTGGTCATTCAACCCTCTAGGAAATCTATTTAAGTTTGGACAAGTTCATGTATTTTGTGTCATGTTAGCTAAAAATTTACAATTTCACAACCTCCATTAGTTCTCCATATGCATCCATTCATCTAGTTCTCCTCGCACATTTCCAATCGTGAATTTGGTATTATTGTTTTTGGATCGTCGTATTGGTCACACTCATATTCTGTTTGACCCTCTCAGTAGTCTATTAAAGTTTCAGTAAATTCATGTATTTCACATCA
>LPNX010294866.1:127674-206598 GCA_001517045.1 Pseudotsuga menziesii | reverse complement strand
TATATATATATGATTATGAATATATTTTTTTCCAAGGAAAAGAATCACTTTATTCTCATGGAATAAACATGAACTTCCCTCTAGAGGCATACATAAATATTGTCAAAAATGCCTCACTCATTGTAGGATTTTTCTGGTCTCATACAGTTCTGTTAGCTTATAAAGTCTAACATATTGATTCACCAAAAGATTATTTATAATTTATTTCACCTCCATTAAACCTGGAGGGAGCGTTAATGCCACTTTTGACAGCTTATTTGCTTCAACATTTAGTTCTCGTAAATATGCTGAAAAGAAATTGACTCGAAATTTTCCATTTGATCTCCAACTTCTCTCAACAAATGTTGAAGGTGAAGGGAATTTATCTGCAACTGTCCATTTTCCCAGTATATAGTCATTTTTTAGTCCCCGCAAATCTAAAGATTTTGAACTTGTTTTTCAGATGCCACTCGGAGGACTGGCCATAATGCTAATAATTCTTCCTTATTGTTTGTGCCTTGTCCTGGTGCAAAGGTAATCTCTGTATTTGTTGCTTCATTAAGAAATAGGATGCCTACAGCACTTCCCAAAGGAGGTTCCCCTTGTTTTTCTCCATCAAAAAAACTCTATTGACTATTTTTGTCTATGTTTGGTGCTTTGAGTACTCTTCTTGGTTTTTGTTTGGGTATTGTTTGATGTTCCATTACCTTCTGTAAAAGCATGTTAACTACTATTTTTGTGGAAGTCCAAGTGTTTTTGAAAATTTCTCTATTTCTTGTTTCCCATATAGTGTAAACAAAGAGAGATGGCAATGCCTCATGTTGGCATACCCTATCATTGTTCCACCACTTTTTCACTCTATTCTTGAGGGATTCATCTCCTGTTGTGTTTGTGGAAGGGTCCAACTTATTGGTGACTTGTTTCCACATTGTTCCTGCATATGTGCAATGGAAAAAAAATATGAGATTTTTTTTTCACTTTCAGCTCTACACAGTTTACAATAACTAGGCCCATTGAAACCCCGTTTGAGTAGATATTCCCAAGTCAATAGTCTGTTGTTTAAAACCAACCAAAGTGTTATAATTGCTTTTAGAGGAGCATGAATTTTCCAAATTCTTGACCACCACCAGCATTCTATTAGTGGTTTCTCTACCTGGATTGTTGCTTCATAACCCAGCTTTGTTGAGAACTTCTTGTCTTTGTTATTCCACATCCATATTAATTTGTCTTGTTCCTCTCCTAGGTGAATAAAATTTTCCATGACCTATTTAATGTAGGATTTCCATAGTGTTGCTTCATTTCCAATTATCTCAAAGAATAAAGTTGACTTTCATATCATGCCTCTTTGGTTAAGATCAGTGTAGGATCTTGCATCCACTAAAACTCTTATTTATCTTTCCTTTAGATGCATTATGAGCATTTTGGAAATCTTTAGTTTTCTCCCAAGCCTACCCACGGGTGCTAGCCTATTCTGATTCTTCTTCTGTCACCTACCTTCCAAGAAACCCAATTTCCTACTGGGATTATTTGTAATACTACTTTCAATAGGACTAAACACCCACCCCTTGATAGGAACTGCTTTGTCCACATTGATACTTTGCTCTCAATTTTTTTGTAGAGCCAAACCCAGTCTTGGGAGGAGTAGTCATTTGGTTTTAGCTAAAAATCTAGGTATTTTAATCCCTTATTCATTGGTGTGATTGAAACTGGAATTAGATATTTATCCTGTGTTAGGACATCCTCATTAAAATTTCTATGTGACAGCTTCGATTTTTCTAGCTTGATCTCCATCCCTGTTTCCCTTTGATAGTTTTTAAGTACCTTGACCAGATTATGTAAGTTGCTAAATGTTCCATCCAAAAACATGAGGACATCATCCACAAATAACACATGTGTTAGCTCAATTTTGTCGAAAACTTTTACCCCTTTTATTATGCTTACCTCTTTTTCATTGTGTAGTGATCTACTTAGTGCCTCTTCTACTAACAGGAACAAAAAGAGAGAAAGGGGGCAGCCTTGCCTCAGACCTATGGAAGGACAAAAAAATTTGGAGGGGGATCCATTTATAAGGATTGCGAAAGAGGTAGACTCAACACAACCCAATATCCACTCAACCATCTCCATTGGCATTCATATCTAGATTAACAACAAATGGATGAAAGTCCAACTTACCCTATAATATGCTTTGTATAGGTCTATTTTCAGTGCAAAGGCCGACTTATTTTCCTTCTTGATTGAGTGTAAAGCTTCCTGTGCTAGTGACACTGCATCATGGATCTTCCTATTGAACAAAAAACCAAACTGTTCCTCCACTATAAACTAACTCACGATAGGCTTGAGTCACTAAGCAATGCCCTTGGCAATGATTTTGTACATAATGTTACAACAGGAAATGGGTCTAAAATCATCAAAAGTTTCCCCTCTTTTTTTTTGGTATTAGGGCGATGAATGTGGCATTCATGGACCCTAATATTTTTCCTATCCTCTATGATTCCCTAACCACGTTTAGTAAATCATCCTTCAGCATATCATAGAAACCCATAAATAACTCTACGGTAAATCCATTTGGCCACAGGCTCTTCCCTTTTTGAAAGGAATATATGATTTTGTTGAGCTCTTCCTATGACACCTCCTCCATCAGAGCTTCTTTCATTTCTTCTCTGATCAATCGAGGGAAAAAAATTAAAACCTCTAGAATTTCATAGATGGGGAAACCTGGTGGTGTTATGAATCTTTTCTAGAAGTGATCTACCGTAGATTTTGTCTTTTCTTTGAAAGTTTGAGCTACGCCTCATGCCTCATCCTTAATTTCTAAGATGATATTGATATTTCTCTTGTGTGAGGAAAACCTGTGGAAGTATTTTGTATTCTTGTCCTGTTGAAGCCCCAACTGTTTATGTGGCTGATTAGAGTGTTTAAGGCTTGCAACACATGAAGAAAACCCAGCTAAAGGCTTCAAACAATCCCATGCAGGTATTGTTCTATCCTCGAGCTGTTTGGGATGGTGATCTCCCATAGATACTTTTGTAGCCTCCGCTGGCTTATTATTGGATTTGATCCATGGAGTATCTATTTCCTAATTCAAGAAACAAGGAAAATGATATAAAGAACAAGAAAACTTAAAACCTAACTAGGAAAAGAAAGATGATCTAGATCTAAACTACTCTGAAAAGGATACTGGGTTGATCTGTAGGTAAACCAGATGTGTAAGCGGACAAGTACTTTTCATTCAATCAACAAAAATGTAAATCAAATTAGAAGCTCATCACTTAATTCACATCTAATTAATGAAAATCAATTAGTTAGTGACTTAATATTCTATCATTCTAAATAAACCTACATAGCACATGTAAGTTGAAAAACAAACATATTATGATGTTGAATATTGTTGTTCAATTATTCACAGAAATAGATAAAGACAGTTCATAAAATAAATTGTATGAAACTTTATCAATGAATAGATAAATGACAGAGATAAATCTGAGTTAAATAAAACAGATTTAATAATTGTAAATAACTCACACATTATCTATCCATTTGAAATAAAGAAGATTGAAATTTGTTTGAATAAATTCATTCAGAAAAAGACAAGAGATAAGAAATGATAGTATTGTATTGATTTGAAGTCCAGTAACAAATTACATAAACCATATGAACAACCAGAGGTTTTCTCTCAATCTCCTGTATCAGCATTCCTTCTTCCAAAAGTCCAAAAACATTCCTTGATACATTCGAAATCACCCTCTTAAATAATTATTACAAAAAAATGGATTTCCCCATAAAGGGGATCAAAGCCTAAACAAAGCTAATATCCCAAGAAATATCTCCACATATTCTAGATATGGAGAAACTCCTCAATATCAAGGTAACTGTTAGATTCAATGCCAAGATGGGCATTGCACTTATAATCTTCAATTTCATTCTTAGCCAGTTTATGCCAAAATCGGATATAAATGTGGATCTTTCTCTCCACTGCAAATGCTTGTCTGATCAACTAATCTACATCATGGATGCTGACATGGTCAAGTTCCTTGATCTTATTCTCTCTTTCATCTCTTCGCTGCTCCACTTGCTCAACCATCAATCCAGGCGGACAGGATTTTTCAATAAGCACCATTGCAAGAAAGGTCAATTCATCCATAATGTTGTCAACTGCATACCATCTTCTGCTACAAATGGCCTATGGTTTCTCTATGGCTTCAGCTACTATCTCATCTAGATATTCCC
Organism: Pseudotsuga menziesii; assembly: GCA_001517045.1. NCBI lineage: Eukaryota > Viridiplantae > Streptophyta > Pinopsida > Pinales > Pinaceae > Pseudotsuga > Pseudotsuga menziesii. The sequence goes on along the minus strand of LPNX010294866.1, from coordinate 202,392 downwards.
ATGCTCTCAAGATAGTCCTGATACTTTTAAGCTGGAAGTTAGTGAGAGAAGTGGCATTATCTGTCTTCTCCTTCATGTACCTTTTCCAGTCTACAACTTAATCATAAGCCTTTGAGGCTTGTTTTCTTTTCTCAACAAGGTCTTCTAGAACAACAAACATCTTGTCAAAAACCATGTGAGTTTCAAAGATATTATCTAGAGTTTTAAATAACTCACATACCAAATCATGATGTTCCTTGTTGGTTGGAATGGCAAGCTCTTTAAATTCTTCCCAGGAAAACTTGGAAAATGACGATGAAGTTGCACTTGCAGTTGCATCTTCAAACTGTCTCTCTAATACTTAAACCTTCTAAACTAAAGTGGCATTAACAGTCTTTTATCTTTGTAGTTATTCACTGAGAGAAAAATGTTTCCCTTGAAGTTCATCATAATTATTCTCATGTTTTCTGTTAAGTTGTTTCAGCTCCTCCTTTAGACTAACAATTTCTGCTTTTTGTTTGTCAAATTCTCGGTTCAAAGTGTTGACAGCATCAAAATTGGCGCCTGTAAAAGAACCTAAAACAGATGCAGCATCTACAACATATGCCTGCTGGTCACTTGATCTCAGGGTCCACACAACCTCATTTGTAATGGATATGTCCATATCACTTTTCTCCATGTTCCTCTTCTTACCCTTCTTTACCACTGATCTATCGGCTTTACTGTACCGATATTCACCTAGGGATATGACAAAATATTCATTGAAGTCATCCCCTATTTCTTCAATGGGGGGAATACTAATGACTATGGATATTAGAGAAGAGGTATCAGTTGTGGTGTGAGAGGGTATAGTCATAGTAATAGGGGAAGTGTATGGAGAAGAGGTAGCATTCTAAGAAAGAATTACTTCAAGGGCTGAAGAAAAGCCAGGAATAGAAGTTTCAATACATGAAACTTGCAAAGAAGTAGCTTTTAGTGATGATGATGAAATTCCTGAATTTTTCTCAGGCACAGGGGATGATACTGAGCTGAATGAAGTAATATGCAATGGGATTTTGAAAACTGGTGGTACAGTAGATGAAGGAAAGGGCATATCCACATAAACAGGTGTAATAGATCCAAGAAGACTAGTGGAATCTTGGTAAATATGGGTCATAAAAGGTGTCACATTAGGGCCATTAGATAACAAAGATAAAACTATAATTGATTTGAGAAATAATGCAAAAGAGGATGGGCCAGACTAGGAAGAAGGATGTGCTTGTGGAAAAGGTGATGAAGCTTTTCCATTGCTACCATTAAGCAATATAGTAAGACTTTGTAAATCATTACCATTCCTAGTTTCAATGGTAACAGGAATAGGAGAACCCCTCTAATCCTCTTCCTATGAATGAGTCAAGTCTATAGTAGAAATGGGGATGGAGATTTCCAACCTTTTGGAAGGTTGCTCCTCAACCTGAGTTTGTTCATATTGAGTCTTTTCATCCACAGTGGTCACTTGATCAGCTTCAGCTAGCTGAGAGGTTGCAACTTCCTAAGTATCTAGTGCTGAAGTCATTTTGCTCAGTTTCTACTTGATCTGATCTGAAGTCTACAAACGGGCCTTGACCTACTGCTCCACAAATGTCTGGGGAGATTCTTCCATGGGAGATTTTCCTTTACCTATGTCTGCACTGGTTCCAATGGATACATTTGTGGATTCCAGAGCCTCCTTTGCCGTATCTTTATCTTCCCTTTATTCCCTATCTTTTATCACCCTTTCCAGAATGTTCAACTCCATAGACCTGTAATGTTTTACTTTGTCCATGATTTCCTTCTAGTACTGCAAGATATGAATTTTCTCTTCTTTTCTCTTATCCCTTTCCAAGACTTCAAAATAAGTATCTACTCCCTGATAAATGAAATCATCAGGAATTTCTTCATGAGCATATCCTGTTTTAAAATGGTTCTGCTTGAGGTGAAGGTCAACAATCCCCTTGGGATCATGCTGCCTTTTACTAGCAAAGACAAGCTTGAGTGACACTATGTGGTCACTAAGCTCTAATGCCCAAGTAGAAGTGGGTATGCTTAAGGATCCAAGGGTAATAGGAAACTTAGGCCAAACTTTCCATTTTGGTGCAACACATTTTTTGTAAATCTCCTCTGTAACTATTTGAAATGAGATCTCCTCAAGGACCAACATGTCCGGCACAACCTTAGGCAACATATGAGCAGTGTTGCTACTGTAAACCCTGATATAGGTGAATGATTTAGCAACATACCAGTCTCCCATAGTGGCTATGAGAGCTTTTGCTTCAGGTGAGAATGCAAGGGATTCTTTGTTGAAAATCAGGAAATACACCTGGCCAAGGAAAATATCACATATATCATAAAAACCGGTTACATAATTTGTATCCCATAGCTTAGAATGATAAATATGCACAGGTGGGGCCGGTAATACCCAAGTCCATCCCATATTGGGGAAATGAAAATCAGAACAGAAGATATCCACAATAAAGGCAGTAAGATGAAATTTGGGCTTTTTCTTAGTAGTAGCTTTTTGGAACTCTTGTATGGCACTTTTGAGTTCAAGTGAAAGGATTGAAGCCCAAGGGAGAGATTCACCTGTAGTTATGACATGGTGAGCAATGGGGGCCCATTCTTTCTTGAAGAAGGAATAGTTGGGGAGACCATAAATCTTGCATAACATCGCTGCAAGCAGGGAATAAGGTTCCTTGAAACATTCAATGGGGTAAACATTGTCTTTCCTTTGGGAAAACTTGCATGGTTCAGCCATCCATGATTTCAACATTTGATCGAAATTGAACCTAGACTTAGCAACATTAATAAAGTCTGCATCAAGGAGTTGTGTAAAAGGTTTAAGGGTGTAAATTCTCACAAAGGTTTCAGAGCGGAAATTGTCCTATTGCATTCCAATACTGGTGTTAAAGGAACGGTATTTCAGGTTAGCATGGTCTATAATCCATCTAAATGCATCGTTATAAGGAAGGACGGTCAGTCTAGCAACAATCATATGAAGGTCAAAGTCTGTAAGTCTCTCATAAACAAGCTGATTACTCTGGAAGTCTAAGAGGTCATTATTATCAAATATGGAATAAAGTCATGACCAATCCAACTGATAGGTTTCAGACACTTTCCCACTGGTATCGGAGAAAACACCAAAATTGGGGTCTTTGGTAAACATGTCTTTGTGGAGGTTTTTGCTTCTAGTAATTCGAGGGTTTTGGATGTTTCCATGTCCCGTTTGAATGCTCGTACCTAAAATAAAAATTTAATTATACAAGAAGCATAGTAAGCAATTCAAATCATGAGAAGGTGACTTGATAACCAACCTGAAACCACAGTAAACACTGTCGAAATTGCTTGGTAAAATCTGGAGGTAAATCCACGCGGCAGAGCAAATTACACTGGTAAAAAATAGTAAAAAAAATGTAAATAAGACCACCATATTTATAATTCATAGGTAATAATACATACCGTAGTATTAGGGTGAAAAGAATGGTTAGGATCAATATTTGTAGGATGCGAAGGCCAATCATGAAATTCAAAAATTTTAGTAGTCATTCTGTAACCCGCATTCCACATTTTTCAGGATGCGGGATACAGAATCACAAAACAGTGAAAGCCTTATTCAATTGGATCCACACCCTGCATTCTGCATTTTGTGAGATGTGGGTTGCGGACACATGCAAACCAAACGATTAATAAATGATAGCTCCACAACCCGCATTTCACAAAATGTGGGATGCGGATTGCCGATCGATGGAAGCATATTTAACAAACAAAAAACCTTCTGCATCCCACATTCCGCATTTTTTGGGATGCGGGTTGCGGGAAGCAAAAAATCAAAATATTCAACTAAAATATCCTGCACTCCACAACTTGTGGGTTGCGGGATGTGGGACATCCAAGCAATTCAAAGCAAAAAATGTTTCCACAATTTAAAACAAACAAATGAGGCATGATTTTTCAATGAAATTTGGTCAAGTTTGGGAATTCCATGAGTCAATAAAAATGTAATAGAAGCCTACAAGGTCATGAAGGATCCTAACAAGTTACCTTCGTATGTGTGATTGGGCTCCCATGTCAAAATAACATGGGATCTGTTGTACCTACAACAAATGGCGACTTGCTAGAAGAACTAGTTATATATGCACAACAATAACCTTTTCCAATCAAACCTGTCAGTAGACAAAAGATTAACTCTCAAGAAATGTTAATATATGAATGTAACCATTCAAGAATTATAAAAATTATTAATGCACTTCCATCCATGGTCATTTTTTTTAAAGTTACAAATCTGATTCATATGTCATTGGGGGATAGGGATCATTTGAACTACAGTTTAAAGTTGAACCTGGGGTCAGACCTTCACCACTTTTGGGTTTTACACAGAGGCCGTTGAAACCAATATTTGTTTGCTCCCTTTATTTTTTTATCTTTTTTTTTTAAGAAATGAAAGTAAGATTGCAATGACATAGGACCACTACCCCATGTTCCGGTGATTAGTGCCATTCACAAACCTGATCTGGAAACTGAACAAGTCGGCTCAGTAAGAAGACCTCTTTTCTTCCAGCTATATGGCCGAAATAAACTACCATGGCTTGGTTTCCATCTACTGATAGTTTCAATCCAAAATAAAGCCTATGATCATAGTAAGTCTGGCCTTAGATAGGACCCCCTCGTCCTAATGCACAGTACTTTCTTATTTGGGAATGACTGGGGTTCTATTTTGCATATGGATTACAAGACACTGCCATGGCTTGGTGTCCACATTATGGTAGTGTTACTCACTGATACTCTGTAGATCATGAATGAGCCAACCTGTGATAGGATCTCCCATCTTCGAGAAAATTAGAAGCCAAATCCCCATAATGTATGGAAAAGATGGCATTAGACTGAGCACTTATGAACATAAAGAGCTGGCTCGCGATGAGACCCCTCATCTTGCAATACATATGACAAAATATATGGCCATAGTTGAATTCCAAAGGGTAAGACTGACCGGGTTATAAATATTTGCCACACTGCTCTAATGAGACCTCATACAGGATGAACCTTTTCCTCCACAACTATCATCATCAGAGTAGGGGATGTAGAATATATTAACCCGGATGAGAAGGAATTAATACAAAATTTTGCAAATATGGTTATCAGTCAAATATAACAAATCCTTATATGAGTTAGAAAAGATAGAAACTAACAAATCTATTTTGGTTGAGAGTATTGAATAGTAAGAAAAATTGATTTCTCATTATTGCCAAGGGTGTAGATATTACCAAAAGTTACCAAAATGAAGCAAACATTCAGAAAATAAAAGGAAAATAACACACCAAACTTATATACAGGGTTGAACCAACCTTTTCAAACAAAGTACTTCTTGAGCAGAAAAACATTCATTGGGTAGGTGTCAATGACCCCTTCCAGTGTTTGTAGTCGAACCATACTAGGACAAATCTTTTATGTAACAATGAATGGTCCTATACAAAGTCACTGAAACTTGGTGTGTTCTTTGTTGTACTTGTGTTGTTTGTCCCATATCAACACTAAATATCCCACTGAGAAGTCTCTATCTAATGAATACCTCTCATCAAACCATTTCTTAACCAACTGTTGATGTTAGTAGAATTTATTCTTGGCTTTGCCTCTATCCTCTTCTAACTTGAGTAGAGAATCAATCCTCTACTATAATGGGGAAGAGTCACTCTCTTGGATGGATTGGGTCAATTGCAATGAAGGAATGGTGAGATTAGCTAGAAGGACAACTTCCTTGCCATAAACAAGGAAATAAGGGGAGTTACCAAGGGCTTTCTTTGGGGTGATTCGATCTACCCAAAGAGCATAGTAAATTTGGGTGTGCCATTATTTATGGTGCAAAGCCACTATCTTCTTAAGGATGTTTATCAAGTTTTTGTTTGAGGATTCTGCAAGCCCATTGCCCTGAGGATAGTAATTAGCAGAAAACTTAAGCTTAATTCCCTTTTCAAGGGCATAGCTGGTCAGGTCAATGGATTGGAAATATGAGTCATTGTAAAAAAAAAGATACTCGGGGGTGCCAAACCTGGTGATTATCTGATTTTCGAGGAAAGAGATTACTTGGTTCGTGTTACACATTCTCAAAGGGACTGCTTCCACCCACCTCATAAAATAGTCAGTGGTTGTCAAGATGTATTTATGTTGTAATGAGGATATGGGGTTGATGGGTTTAATGAAATCCAATCCCCACTACTGAAATGGGAATTGGACTGCTACTGGCTACAAGGGGTAAGCAAGATTCTTAACTTTGCCAACACACTTCTAGCAAGTTTCACATTTTCTAACAAATGAATGAGCATCTCTGAATAGGGTAGGCCAATAGTATCCTTCCCTAATGATTTTATGAGCCATTGTATCACCTGAGAAGTGTCCACCTGCAATTCCTGCATGAAATTGAAAGAAGAAATCATCGGTCCGATCCTTTTCCAGGCATCTAAGAAAAACTCCATCATAATTCTTCCTAAATAGAAAATCATCAATAAGTTGATAAGGGGATGATTTCAGCCTTACTACTCTACGTTTTTTGGGATCTAGGGTTTCGGTAGAAAACTCATTATGAAGAAAGAATTTGATGTGATCATACCATTCATACGCTGTAGTTTCAAGTGCATTAACAAAACCTGTAGGAGTATCCTCTTTCTGTTCCGAATCAGTTTACTGATTTTAAGGGTCATTTGACTAGGCAGTGAGCTAACACAAACCTTGTCCTCTGACAATAATTGGAGGCTTGATCTCCAGATCATATTCTTGAAGGGCGGTCATCCAATGAGCTCTCTTTTCTCCCAACTCATTTTGGATGAGGACATTGTGAATTTTCACATAAGGGACAATCACCTTAGTCCTTGACTTCAAAAGATAAGTCCCATAATGTTTTATTGATTTATATACTCTGTAGACCTATTTGTCAACCTGGGAGTAATTGAGTTCAGCTCCTTTGAATGTAGAAATCATGAAGGAAATGGGGATCTCAACGTCCTCATGATTTTTCTGTGTTAGGACAGCTGCATAAGAAAAGTCAGTAGATATACAATATAAAGTCTTTACAGAAATATGGGGACATAAGAGCAGGTGCTTTTGCTATGGCTTTCTGAATTTCAGTAAATGCATTTTTCTATTCATCAGACCACTTAACTGGTACATCCTTTTTGACTAAAAATTGCAGGGGTTTAACCATTTGAGCAAAATTTGGAACGAATCTTCGAACAAAATTAATCTTACCCAGGAATGACTGCATTTCCTTTCAAGAGTTAGGGAGGCCGATCTTGGAGATTGCTTCAGCGCGTTCTCGATCGATGATCATACCTTCCTTCGAGACTACAAAACCCAATAGCTTACCTTCTGTTACTGCAAAGATGGACTTCTTGGGGTTGAGGGAGATGTCGAATTTCCTGCACCTTTCGAATACCTATTTTAAAGTAGACAAATGATCTTGTCATTTTTGAGAGTAAATGGTAACATCATCTAGATACATAACGAAAGAATTTTGGATCAAGCACCTGAAAGCTATGTTCGCAGCTCTTTAGAACGTGGCTCTTGTGTTTATTAGTCCAAACGAAATTCATCTCTATGTGAACGTTCCCCAAGGGGTCTGAAAAGAAGTTTTAATTTGATCCTTGGGAGCAATCAGGACTTGGTTGTAACCAGAAAAACCATCTAGTAGTGAAAACATCTCCAATCCGGCTACTTTCTGTAGGATCTGCTCCATTGGAGGAACAAGATAGTTGTCTTTCTTAGAGGCCCAATTGAGATTCCTGAAGTCTATGTAGAGTCTGATTTCCCCTTTCTTTTTACGAACACGAACCAAATTAGCTATCCACTATGTGTGCCTGACGAGAAATATGATCCTGGACAAGAGCAGTTTGTCTAGTTCTTTCTTGACAGAAGGCTCCAGACTGGGGTGCATTTTCCTCAATTTCTGATGATAGGGATTTACCTCATGTTTCATGGGGATGTTATGATTCATGACGGTAGTATCAAAAGTCCTGAGTTCATCGTATGTCCAGGCAAACACGTCTTTAAATTCCCTGCATAGTTTGATAAAACCTCTTCTTTCGTCATGGGAACAATGTATTCCAAGATTGATAAATCAGGGTTTGTGCACTATTCTAGAGTTAATGGGGGTGTGATTCAAGGTTGAGCTTTGAGTCTTCCAGTTGATGGTCTGTGTGAATTTATCTTGTAAATCATAGAACTTCTCCATACCGATGACAGACTTGGGGATGATGTTGGAAGGATCAGATAAAGACTTCTCGTGATCAGCTTCGTCGATAGCCATACCTTTGAAGCTATTTTGGGCTGACAGGAAGTCAAGTATTTGGTGGTCATCATCAAACACCTTCCAACTTGTGACATTATTGGGTATTGAGGGTATATACATCAATTCGATAGAGAAGGTTTGTGGAGACAAGCCTTGGGGCATGATTAGTCTAGATGTAGTATTGGCTAACAGATCTGCATCAAAGTTCTATGATCTAGGAACATATTTAATATTAAATGCTGAGAAATAATTAGTCATATCCTTGATTAATATTTGGTAATTAAATAGACATGGATAGAAAATGTATCTGATTCTGTACCTATTTGATAATGATTTCAAAGTCTCCTATGCATTCAATTTCTTTTGCTCCCATATCTATAGCTTTCCTAAGTCCTTGGACTAATGCCTCATGCTCAGCCATGTTATTGGTACATTCAAATTCCAAATTACAAGCAATCATTGTTTTGACCCCTTTAGGATCAATAAGTACACATCCTACACCTGTTCCTTCCTTTGATTTGGAGGCATGAAAAAACAAAGTCCAAACTATACGATCAATTTTGAAATTGGTATTTACATTATACACATTATGAACAACAGTGTTAGAGAATGGGACAGATGTGAGATGAGTTATCTGAGAGTGTTTCTACTCATTCTCCGTTGGTGCGACATCAGCATGAAAGTCTCCAAAGAAAGTATCAAATGTGAAATGTTCAATTTGATTGTTAAATAAGGAGACAGATTTGTTGGAATCATCGAGATCAGTTATAGTTTGTTTCATTAATGGTTCCCTGTCAACTTTGAGCTTGTTGGGATGCCCATTAAGAGGAAACCACAAGTGGGACCAATCAGTAGCAAAGTAGCGTTTAATTTTCTCTGACCAATCTTGACTCAGCCACATACCATAAGTATCTGGAATATCTGCAATCATAATATCGATAGTTTGATGAATTTGAGGAGCTACAAATAATTTGAGAAGAACATTCCTCAGCCTCCCCACAAGTTTAACCTTGGATCTATCCAATTGCACAATTTGAATAGGACAAGTTTCCCAGGTGACATTGAGTTTCTTGCACACAGAATGGGGCATAACATTGGATGAAGCACCTGAGTATACCATATATTTATGCACATTCCTGTGAAAGAATTCAAAGGTAATTAAGAAGGGAGGAGTGCCCTTTCTTCCTAGTTTTGGATGGTTTGGTCGGGGAGCAGAATCAAAATTATTATTTTGAGCTTCTTGGGGTTGTTTTATGATTATGCTTTTGGGCAAGGAATCCCTTATGGAAGGGATTTTGAGAAGATCAAATAAAGATACATTTTCTTTGACTCTTTTAAGTTCCTCGGGCAAGTTGTATTCTGGCTCAAGAATGAGGGTGTCCTTCTGGGCTTGAGTCTTACCTTTGCTAGGGGTCTATGTCAGAGGAGATGATTCCTGTGGAGGTGTCCTTTTAGACCTGGTATTGTGTGTGTGTGTTGTAGGTTAAAAAACATTTTGGGTTCTTCTTCTTCTTCTTCTTCTTCTCTTGAAAAGAAGCTCACAGAGCTGACCTGCTAGTCATCTTCCTCTTCCTCTCAGGGAGGTTGTGAGTCTTGAGTAGACTGATCTTCGGAGGGTTCGGGAATTTCTGGTGTTCCTGCAGCTAAGGCTTTCAATACATAGAATATCTCTTATGAATTGAACCCCTCATTGGGATTTGGAGGTGGTGGATTCTGAGGAGATTGATTTGGCCTCCTAAAAGGTCGCCTATTGAATCCCCTATAGTTTGATTGATTTTCATTGCCTTTATTCTTGAGATCTTCCATCTCGTTAGACATTCTTTGAAGGAGCTTCTTCACTTCACTCATATTGAACAGATCTTGACTGGTAGTAGCAGGTTTAGGGGAAATATCACTTTTCCTATGTGAGGTAGATGCTTGTTTAGATGTGGTGTCAGGTTGTCTTTGAAACAGAACATGTCCCTTTTGACTTGGATGGCTTCAGAAAAGGCATCTTGTAAGGACTCTTTGCGAGCCATTTTGACCAAGATTTCTATTTGGGTCAGGAGACCCTTAATATAATATGCAACCAGTAATTCCTCAACAGGAAGTACCATATTTGGGATCCTTTATTTTAAATATGAAAACCGGTTATTGTAATATTTGATTCTTTCTTTACACTTAGTCTTCATGGAAGAGATATCTATGACTAACTCCTCTGGGATCTTGTCATCCCCAAACTTTTGAGTGAAGAGTTCTAAAAACACATCCCATGACGAGATGGAGCTAGCTTCTAAGGAAAAGTACCAGGTAGAAGCCTTTCCCTCAAACATGTAAGGGAACAGTCTGCAAACCACATGTTCATGTATGACGTTCCTAAGTCCGATGGCTTGCATCAAGGATTTGATGTTGTCTTCCATGGGGATTTTGTCATCTAGATTAAATTTTGGAAGCCACTTATTGGGGTTTTTTGGAAACCTATGCTGGTCGCCTAAGATAGACATGGCATCCCCATCTAGCCATGGTCTGTTGTGATCTTCATCAGCCGTAGGGACAGATTCCGCTGAGGTGTCCAAATATTCAGAATCTGACGATTCTTCTAAGGAAGATGAAGTTGAGGGAGGAGATGGGGGAGGTCCTCTCGCTCGGATGCTATGTCGAGGAGTTGCTAAATCCTGAAATAGGGAACCTAGGTCAAAACCAGCAGTGGATGGTTCACTGAAAAGGTCATGACGTCTCTCAGCGTTTTGTTCACCTAGACTTAGACTATCTTGATTATCATTTTGGGGAGCATCCTAGGTAGGATGTTCCTCAACGAATCTCCTTCAAATATTGACAACGTTGTGGGAATTACCCTTCAACAGTTGTTCAACTATTATGGATCCTAAGATGGGTGATACGAGAACGTATCTATCGGACTACGTATTTTTCTCTTGTCCAAGGGTAACATGGACAATATATGATCCTTGTCTTATTTGTTCCCCTGATGTAGATGCATGGGCGTGACTATGGGTGATGATCGGATCTCTTGCTGGAGGAGGTGTATAAGTGTTTCGTATAGGCATGATGAATTGGCCCTCCTTCTAGTGCCATTTGTTGAAGCCCCAACTGTGTATGTGGTTGATTTGGGTGTTTAAGGCTTGCAACACAAGAAGAAAACCCAGCCAAAGGATTCAAACAATCCCATGCAAGTATTGTTCTATCCTCGAGTTGTTTGGGATGGTGATCTCCCACGGATACTTTTGTACCCTCTGCTACCTTATGATTTGAATTAATCCATAGAGGATCTTTTTCCTAATTCAGGAAACAAGGAAAATGGTATAAAGAACATAGAAAGATAAAACCTAACTAGGAAAAGAAACCTGATCTAGATATAAACTACTCCGAAAAGGATACTGAGTTGATCTGTAGGTAAACCAGATGTGTAAGTGGACAAGTACTTTTTATTCAATCAACAAAAATGTAAATAAAATTAGAATCTCATCACTTAATTCACAGCTAATTAATGAAAATCAATTAGTTAGTGACTTAAGATTCTATCATTCTGAATAAACCTGCACAACACATGTAAGTTGAAAAATAACATATTATGCTGCTGAGTATTGTTGTTCAATTATTCACATAAATAGACAAAGATAGTTCATAAAATAAATTGTACGAAACTTTATCAATGCATAGATAATAACAGAGATAAATATGAGTTAAATAAAACACATTTAATAATTGTAAATAACTCATAGCATTATCTGTCCATTTGAAATAAAGAAGAATGAAATATGTTTGAAGAAATTCATTTAGACAAATACAAGAGATAAGAAATGACAATACTATATTGATTTGAAGTCCAGTAACAAATTACATACACCATATGAATAACTAGAGGTGTTATCTCAATCTCCTGTATCAGTCTTCCTTCTTCTGAAAGTCCAAAAAAAAGACCTTGATACATTTGAAATCACCCTCTTAAATAATTATTACAAAAAAAATTGGATTTCCCCATAAAGGGGATCAAAGCATAAACAAAGCTAATATCCCAAGAAATCTCTCCACATCTTCCATATATGGAGAATCTCCTCATTATCAGGGTAAATGGAAGATCCAATTCCAAGCTGGGCATTGCACTTATAATCTTCAATTTCATTCTTATCCAATTTATGCCAAAATCGGATATAAATGTGGATCTTTCTCTCCACCGCAAATGGATGTCTGATCAAGTGATCTACATCATGGATGTTGGCATGGTCAAGTTCCCTTATCTTCTTCTCTCTTTCATCCCTTCATTGCTCCACTTTCCCAACCATCAATCCAAGAGGACAAACGTTTTCAATAAGCACCATTGCAGGAAAGGTCAATTCATCCATAATGTTGTCAACTGCATACCATCTTCTGCTGCAAATGGCCTGTGCTTTCTTTATGGCTTCAGCTACTGTCTCATCTATATCTTCCCATGCTTTCAAGATAGACCTGATCCTTTTAAGCTGTAAGTTAGTGAGAGAAGTGACATTATCTGGCTTCTCCTTCATGTACCTTTGCCAGTCTACCACTTCATCATAAGCCTTTGAGGCTTGTTGTCTTTTCTCAACAAGGTCTTCCTGAAAAACAGACATCTTGTCAAAAACCATGTGAGTTTAAAATATATCATCTAGATTTTTAAATAACTCACAGACAAAATCATGATGTTCCTTGTTGGTTTGAATGGCAAGATCCTTAAATTCTTCTTGGGAAAACTTAGAAAATGACGATGAAGCTGCACTTGCAGTTGCATCTTCACAATGTCTTTCTAATACTTCAACCTTCTAAACTAAAGTGGCATTAACAATCTTTTATATTTAAAGTTCTTCACTGAGAGCAACATTTTTCCCTTGAAGTTCATCATACTTATTCTAATGTTGTTTGTTAAGTTGTTTCAGCTCCTCCTTTAGACTAACAATTTTTTCTTTCTATTTGTCGAATGCTCGGTTCAAAGTGTTGACATCATCAAAATTGGCATCTTTAAAAGCACCTAAAACAGATGCAGCATATGCCTACGGGTCACTTGATCTCAGGGTCCACACAACCTCATTTTTAACAGATACGTCCATATCACTTTGCTCCCTGTTGCTCTTCTTACCCTTCTTTACCACTGATCTATCAACTTTACTATACCAATATTCACCCAGGAATATGACAAAATATTCATTGAACTCATCCCTTATTTCATCAATGGGGCGAATACTAATGCTTGTGGATATTAGGTAAGAGGTATGAGTTGTGGTGTGAGAGGGTAGTCATAGTAATATGGGAAGTAGACGGAGAAGAGGTAGTATTCTGAGCAAGAATTACTTCAAGGGCTGAAGAAAAGCTAGGAATAGAAATTTCAGTAGATGAAACTTTCAAAGAAGTAGCTTTTAGTGATGATGGTGAAACTACTGAATTTTTAGTAGGAACAGGGGATGATACTAAGCTGAATGAAGGAATATGCAATGGGATTTTGAAAATTGGTGGTACAGTAGATGAAGGAAAGGGAATATCAACATAAATAGGTGTAATAGATTTAGGAAGACTAGTGGCATCTTAGTAAATTTGGGTCATAAAAGATGTCACAGTAGAGCCATCAGATAATGACTGTAAAGCTATAAATGATGAGAGATGTAATGCAAAAGAGGATGGGGTAGACTGGGAAGAAGGCTATGGTTGTGGAAAAGGTGATGAATCTTTTCCATTACCACCATTAAGAAAATTAGTAAGATTATGTAAATCATTACCATTCCCAATTTCAATAGTAACAGGCACAGGAGAAACCCTCTCATCCTCTGCCTCTGAATGAGTCAAGTCTATAGTAGAAACGAGGATGGAGATTTCCAACCTTTTGGAAGGTTTCTCCTCAACCTAAGTTTGTTTAGATTGAGTATTTTCATCTACAGTGGTCACTTGAGCAGCTTCAGCTAGCTGAGAGGTTGCAACTTCCTGAGTATCTAATGCTAAAGTCACTTTACTCAGTTTCTGCTTGATTTGCTCTGAAGTATGCAAATAGGCCTTGACCTACTACTCCACAAATGTCTGGGGAACTTCTTCCATGGGAGATTTTCCTTTACCTATGTCTTCATTGGTTCCAATGGATACAATTGTGTATTCCAGAGCATCCTTTGCCACAGCTTTAGCTTCCCTTTATTCCCTATCTTTTATAACCCTTTCCAGAATGTCCAACTCCATAGACCTGTAATATTTTACTCTGTCCCTGATTTCTTCTGGTATTGCAAGATATGAATTTTATCTTCTTTTCTCTTATCCCTCACCAATACTTCAGAAAAAGTATCTACTCCCTGATAAACGAAATCATCAGGAATTTCTTCATGAGCATATCCTGTTTTAAAATGGTTCTGCTTGAGGTGAAGGTCAACAATCCCCTTTTGATCATGCTTCCTTTTACTAGCAAATCTAGGCTTGAGTGACACTATGTGGTCACTAAGCTCTGATTCCAAAGTAGACGTGGGTAGGCTTAAGGATCCAAGGGTAATAGGAAACTTAGGCCAAACTTACCTTTTTGGTGCAGCACATTTTTTGTGAATCCCCTTTGTAACTATTTGAAATGAGATCTCCTCAAGGACCAACCTGTCCATCACAACCTTAGGCAACATATGAGTAGTGTTACTACCGTAAACCCTGATATAGGTGAATGATTCACCAACATACCAGTCTCCCATAGTGGATATGAGAGCTTTTTCTTCAGGTGAGAATGTAGGGGCTTCTTTGTTGAAAATCAGGAAATACACCTGGCCAAGGAAACTGTCACATATATCATAAAAACTGGCTACATAATTTGTATCGCATAGCTTAGAATTATAAATATGCACAGGTGGGGCTGGTAATACTCAACTCCATCCCATATTGGGGAAATGGAATTCAACACAGAAGATATCCACAATAAAGGCAGTAAGAGAAAAGTTGGGCTTTTTCTTAGAAGTAGCTTTCTGGAACTCTTGTATGGTGCTTTTGTGTTCAAGTGCTAGGATTGAAGCCCAAGGGAAAGATTCACTTATATTTCTGACGTGGTGAGCAATGGGGACCCATTCTTTCTTGAAGAGGGAATAGTAGGGGAGACCATAAAGCCTACATAACATAGTTGCAAGTAGGGAATAAGGTTCCTTGAACTAGTCAATGGGGTAAAGGTCATATTTCCTTTGGGAAACATTGCGCGGTTCATCCATCCAAGATTTCAGCATTTGATCGAAATTGAACCTAGAGTTGGAAACATTAATAAAGTCTACATCAAGGAGCTACGTAAAAGCTTTAAGGGCGTAAATTCTCACAAAGTTTTCGGAGCGAAAATTGGCCAATTTTGTTCCAATACTGGTGTTAAAGGAACAGTCTTTCAGCTTAACGTGGTCTATAATCCATCTAACTGCATTGTTATAAGGGAGGACGATCGATCTAACAGCAATCATATGAAGGCCGGAGTGCCTAATTCTCTCATAAATGAGTTGATTACTCTGGAAGTATGATAGGTCATTATTATCAAAGATGGAATAAACTTGGGACCAATCCAACTGATAGGTTTCAAACATTTGCCCACTGGTATCGAAGAAAACACCAAAATTTGGGTCTTTGGTAAACATGTCTTTGTGGAGGTTTTTGCTCCTGGTAATTTGTGGGGTTTCGGATGTTGCCATGTAGGTTGTTTGAATGCTCGTACCCAAAATAAAAAATCGAATTATACAGGAAGCACAGTAAACAATTCAAATCGTGAGAAAGAAAATTGATAACCAACCTGAAACTGTAGTAAACACTGTCGAAATTGCTTGGTAAAATATGGAGGTAAATCCACGTGGCAGAGAAAATTACAATGGTAAAAAACAGTCAAAAAAATTGTAAATAAGACCACCATATTTATAATTCCTGAGTAATAATATAGACCGTAGGATTAGGGTGAAAAGAATAATCAAGGTCAAGCTTTGTGGGATGCGGGGGCCAATCATGAAATTCAAAAATTTTATTAGTCATTTCGTAACCCACATTCCGCATTTTGCAAGATGCAGAATCACAAAACAGTGAAAGATTTATTCAATCGGATCCACACCCCGCATTCTACATTTTGCAGGATGCAAGTTGCAGACACACGCAAACCAAACGATTAATAAACGATATATCCACAACCCGCATTTCGCAAAATGTGGGATGCAAATTGTGGATCGATGAAAGCATATTTAACAAACAAAAAACCTTTCGCATCCCACATTCCGCATTTTGCGGGATGAGGGGTTGTGGGATGCAAAAAATCAAAATATTCAACTAAAAGATCCTGCACTCCGCAACTTGCAGGTTGCAGGATGCGGGACAGCCAAGCACTTCAAAGAAAACAGTCCTTCTGCAATTTAAAACAAACAAATGAGGCATGATTTTTTTATAAAATTTGGTAAGTTTGGGAATTCCATGAGTCAATAAAAATGTAACAAAATCCTACAAGGTCACGAAGGATATTACCAAGTTACCTTCATATGTGTGATTGGTCTCTCGTGTCAAAATAACATGGGATCTGTTGTACCTACAACAAATGGCGACTTGCTAGAAGAACCAGTTATATCTGCACACCAATAACCTTTTCCAATAAAACCTGTTAGTAGACAAAAGATTAACTCTCAAGAAATGTTAATATATGAATGTAACCATTCAAGAATTATCAAAATTATTAATGCACTTCCATCCATGGTCATTTTTTTTAAAAGTTACAACTTTGATTCGTATGTCATTGGAGGATCGGGATCATTTGAACTCAGGTTGACATAGGCATGCAGTTTAAAGTTGAACATGGGGTCAGACCTTCACCACTTTTGGGTTTTACATAGAGGTGACTGAAACCAATATTTGTTCCTTCCCCTTCTTTTTTTGTCTTTTTTTTTATATGAAATGACAGCAATATTGCAATGACATAGGATCATTGCCCCATGTTCTGGTGATCAGTGCCATTTGTAGCAGGGATTTCTCCTTGCTACAGGGGTAGGAATGGCTCCCTTCAATCGATAGGATAGAAGGGTAGGTTCCTGCGTGGATAAAGACTATAAAAATGAAAAAATGGAACTGATAGAATAGTAAAATCACACTAAGGATAAGAACATAAAACTAAATCTAAGCTAAACTATAAGCTAGGGATAGAACAAAAAGAAGGAGATGAAGCACTGGTGAACCCTTCTACAAAAAATGGGTTAGGGTTCTGCCTCCTTAAAACCTACAAATAAACCTAAGCTACAATGGAAAACCTGCAAAACAATGTTAATAACAAAACCTACAAATGGAGATAAGGGTTAGAAAGAAAAGCATATTAAGAAGCAAAGAAATAAACATAAAATCACAAATATACCTTCTATGGTGGAAATAGGACACCATGCGCTAGCTCATGGGAGCACCTCTCTTGGTTTGGGAGCAATGGCTCAAGGGGAATGGAAATGAAGGAGAGGGAGTGTGGGTGGTTTGAGAGGCAAAGGTCTTAAAGAATCCACGGGCAGCATAACAATAGGAAATGGGAGAAGTGCTTTGACAGTGACCTCCCACCCTCCTTTTATAGCTTTTCCAAGGGGTTTTAGGGTTTTAAGCCCTTGGTCAGGACTTTAGCCCCTTTTTTGGGCTTTTATCCCCTTTCGCCCTAAATTTAGCCCCTTTTTCCCTAACTTTAGCCCCTTTTAGGGTTTTAGCACCTTTTTGAGGGCTTTAGCTCCTAGGGGGCTATTTTGGGCTCCTTTTTGGAGTTTTTAGCCCTTTTTCTTCATCCTGAGGCTATTTTGGAGCTGTGGGGGTCTAATGGAAGGTCTAATGGAGTGATATGAGAGTTGTGAGATGGTGTCCTTGGGTGGTGTAGGCCATTGAGAGCTAAGTGGGGGATTTTTGGGTTAATAGATTGTCCCCTCATGTGTGAGGGAAGGAGCTTAACATATGGCTGATGAACATCATAGGATTTGTTGTGTAGAGGTGGTGCTTCCGGGGCTGGGGCATGGTGGCTTTTGGTTTTTGTATTAATTTGGTTCCCATCAATGGGTGAGATACAAATAATGTGTGATATGTATATGGATGAGGCAGGGATCCCCATGCTCATGACAATGTCAAAAGATAATTTGATCTATGCTCTAAAATACAAGAGTTGATCATATACAACTAATGATACAATAATGGTTGCCTCAATGTGAGGTTAAATACAATACTAATCTGGTACATTGGACCCATGGCATTCTCATGGAATGCTATATCTTCATGATTGGCATTCTGCTAGATCTGGAACGGTACATAGCTATGTGGACTTGTTGATTAAGAGTCAGAGTCTCTGTGGTACAAGTATGCTGCATCAATCATAAAGGTATATTAAAGCATTACTGGGACTTTTGAACACTGTCTCCAACGCAACCCAAAAATCACAAGGGACATAACCTCTTTAGGTCCCTCGAATAGGCTCATCAATGTCCTAGAGTTAGGTGACATCCGAGGTCTTTGACCAAGTACTATGCGGACCAAACCCTATATGAATCTCAACGGTGAAATGATGTAGTTGGGGTCGAGCATGTGAGAAACAACCATCCCAAGAGGCACTAAGGACTCCTCTCAAGTGGTCCAAGGAACTCATCAATGAGGTTAATGAAACCAGGATACAGGGACATCTGGGTCTATACTCTAGAATATATGTGTTGTCATCGACAGAGGGAGACCTGTCCCTAATCAAGGCGATGATGTTTCCTTAACCAGGAGCACGAGGCAAATAATCGAAAGGTGTGAGACAATCTGCGGACTGACCCACTGAATGGGAGGGGGGAGGGGGAGGGAAAGAATTGAACAGGGGCAGGGGGAGTGTGGTAGACTCAAAATTCCTTTGTTCAGAGTATGATGGTAGGGCGGACCAGGTAGCAAATAAAACTTGACTCATGGGAATGGGATCATGGCTGTAATACCTGTAATGTTACTGTAGATGGGAAATACTTGGAGGAGGTGGACACTTTTGATATTGATGGGATACAAGGAAGACACATTGTAGAGTACTTTGAACAAAGGCGACCCAAAAGGGAATGCTGCCAAACTATTTTCTGTGGGGTGGTGTCTAGGGACATCATTATGGTAGGATATCATGGATTTTTGGTGAGCCTGAGAAGGTAAATGCTCAATGGTGCTCTCAATTTTAGAGAGTCTGAAAGCATGAAGAAGACTCCAGTGGGGCTCTTTTTCGTTGGTAGTCTCCTGTGCCCGAAAAAGGATAAAAGTATACATAGGACAGCTCACCCATCCTGTAGGGGATGAGAGACTTCTTTACCATTAGTAGTCCAATCAAGCCAGAAAAGGTTAAACCTATACTGACTAGACGGTCATTCCGATACTTTTACAAGCATGAACAAAACCAAGTTTGCTCGGCAAACTTTTCTTGATGAGAAGGCTAGAAAAGAGCTTAACTACAACCCGTGGTGAGATTTTTTGTAAAGTGTGGCCCCTCTTCCCGAGAAATCATAAAAGTATGCAGAGGGGAACGGTCTTGGCTTGAGTGTGCCAAGGAAGTCCTTTTCAATTGATGGTCTACATGGTTCACAAAAGGAGGTAAACAAGACGATGTAGACGCCCTTTCCTATACTTTAGCGAGTGGGAAAGGAAGCAGTTGTGCTTAGCTATCTTTTCATTGTTTTAAGGAGTCAGAAAAGAGCTTAAACGAAACTCTAGTATGGTCGACCGATTTCAATAGCACAAGTGGTGCCCCATGTCGAGACGGTGGACAGTGGTCCAAAGATCATCCCTACAGTATGGACAGAGTAGAAGGCTCTCAAACATACCAATACATGCATGGGATAGATCATGGCAGATGCTCGTGAGTCGGTGCAACAGAGGCATGCAAAACGAGGTGGCTCTCGGACAAAGGTTAGGAGAGTGTGTGTGTGTTGCAGTGGATGGACTTGACTACATGCGATGTGAGTGCAAGTCCGGGGATAGCTCTATGCCAAATACATGCAAGAAAAATAAATCGTTTTATGGACAATGGTCTAGAGATCTAGGTAAGGTGCAGTGAATGGAGAAGACAATTATGTGCTAAAATACAAAACAAAAGTAAAAATTACATTCCTTAATGGGTGGTGGCCCGAAAAGTCACGTGACTTGCAGTTGAAAGGTGTGATACAAGTACATGTCCATAGACACTTGCATCATCGTGTCATGGCTCGTAAATCGAGGTGACTTGTGGGAAATGGTCCTGAAATTGGTCTATTAAACATGAGATGATGGTCTCATCAAGAGATGGAAATTCGAGACCGAAGGTGTGAGAGGTGTCTCAAACTGGTTCTGGGTGACTTTGGATTAGTAGTTGATGGTGCTTCCCCTAACTTGTGCTAAAAAATGTTGAAAAACAAGAAAGAGAAAAAAAACTACACTATAAGGGACTCATAGTGGTTATATCAGGCATAGACTCTCTTGAGGTGGAGCCCGTTGCGTGGCTTTTTCAAGAGTCGATCGTCTGATTCATGGAAGAGCTATGCCCCCTTGCCGAGATGAAGGTCATTGGCAAGGAGGGACGACAAAATCTGGTATTTTATGGGAAGAACCGATTCCACACTATGGTTTAAAGGGAATGGGGTAAAACCGAAGGCGGTCTTACATATCTCCCCGTCATCATGTAAGTGGTGTCGAGATAGATCAGGTGGATCTTCCACAGCCAATGAGATGGAAGGGAAATTGGTGCTAGTGATCATGTAAATGGTATTGGTTGTGGGAACCTAGTCTCTATTGGAGGAAGAGGGGCAGGCTTGGAGACGGGAGGATTCTTTGATGGACCTGGAGGTAGGTGCAACA
The DNA here is from genome assembly GCA_001517045.1 of Pseudotsuga menziesii. NCBI lineage: Eukaryota > Viridiplantae > Streptophyta > Pinopsida > Pinales > Pinaceae > Pseudotsuga > Pseudotsuga menziesii. The sequence continues at coordinate 181,364 of LPNX010294866.1, read as the reverse complement.
TCATCTCAATTGGATGGACATGAGTCAACACATTCTGGGGCCTTAGAGGTAGGGTAGGAAAAGGAAAGGGAAAAGGAAAGGGAAAAGGAAAAGGAAAAGGGAAATGTTGATTGGGAATGAACCCCATTGTTTCCCTGGTAACTGAGGTTACATCTGTGGCTGGGGAAACAATGGAAGAGACAAGTCTGATGGACCATCAGTGATGGTGGAGACAAGAGGGTCTGTAGAACTGGACATCATGTAAATGGACATGGTGTCTGAAGAAGGCGGTGGTGAGTGGACTTCTTTGATTAAGGTGATTTTAGACTCAAGGGAATGTTGACGGAGGTCAGTGAGAGCCATACAAAATTCAGGCAAGTCTTGGCAATGGTGAGAATAATGGCCATACAAGCTGTAAAGGGCACAAGCATGGTTTTTCCTCAATGCCTTGTTCCTAACTATTGGTGCATTTGGGAGTTCAACCACAGGGATGTTTTCGTTTGTATCCATGGCATCTAAATGCGCATGGATCACTGGGATTTCAAGGAAATTCTAAGTTGGATGGCCCTATTGCTCGCAGACAGCACAAGGTGGGACTTATCGTGGCTCTATAGTGGCTTTAGTGTTCTTTCCCATAGCCCTTTTCGGTTGGGGCAGTGCGAGTGCGGGTGCATCGGTTGGCTTGTGTGGACTGGGTGGAGGGTGAGACTCGACCGTGATGGGTTGGATCGGGGTTAAGACAACCTGGGGCATTGCTGGTTGAACTGGTGGATCAAGATACCACACCAGGATTCCCAATGTAAAGTTGGGTAGGCTTAAGGTGGCCATGACCAGCTTGCTCATGACACCAGGTGGGGGAAAGAAGAAGGGAATCGTATGGACTAGAGATGAGCCCAGATAACTCCTTGTTGGTTGCATGTGGGGGTGAGGTTGTGGTTGCAGCTGCATGTAATGCTGCTACTGTGGGTGACATTGTGGGTGCTATTGGTGTTGCGGATGTGGATGATGTTATGGTTGTGGTTGGGACTGCGGCTGCGCTTGTTGTTTGGGTGCAGCGATGCTTGATGAGACTATGCACAAGTCCACAGTTTCATTTTGTGTCAGTGGTGGTGACACTAACGGGAAAGGAGTCATCATGGTGGTATCGGAAAACAACCTAGGGCCCACACTCAACAACAGACGTGCTGGTGTGTTTTCAACCGTGGTGTTAATTGTAGGGATGACGTTAGCGTGTCTGGTCGCCACTTGCGGCTCAATGGTGGTGATGGTAGGGATAATGTTGGCAGGAACTGTTAACCCTTGCGAGTCATGGTAAGTGAGCTGGTCAACGGTCACAATCTTCCATTCGTGGGGGAACATCATGAGGCCGGAAGACAGTTGATGCGACTGCTCGCATGGCATACATGTAACTCCTCCCGAGGAGGAGGTTGTAGCCTAGTTGAGCATTGATGACTTCGATGTCAATCAAGACTGTATTCTCAGCTAACATGATGGGGAGATGAGGGAGGATTCCTTGGGATTTAGTGGGATTTCCATCATAAGCCCACAGAGTCATGGAGGATGGTTGCAGAATTGGTGATCCAAGTTTCTGCCAAACCAAGGTAGACATAACGCACGTGGATGCCCCCTCATCCACTATGCACTGATGCACAACCAAATTCTGAATGGAAACCAGGATTTGGAAGGCGATGATCGAGGGAATGTGTGGTTCCCCGTTGTCCATGTCAAAGGTGATCAGTTTGGAGTCGGAGGGGTCTACTTCCCCTAGAGTGGCTAGTAAGGCTTTCCGCTATGTTGGGCACGTTTTAAGTACCTCAAGAGCGGACATGGCGGTTGTCATTTGGGCCAAATTATCCACAATGCTATAACTAACTACATCTCTAGCTCTGGCATTATTGGCAACTTTATGTATGGGGAGGCACAGGAACAAGGGTAACTGAAGAGGCAGGTTGACTATCTTAGACGTGGATGCTGCTGATGATTCAGCAGGTTAGGTGGTGGTACCGTACTAATTTCGTCTAGTCTGTAAGTTGACCTCTTCAGTGGTCATGGCTAGCAGGTGGTGAACACCTGTTTTAGCTGTGGGAGGTGCCCCCGAAGCATTGGGATTTCCCTAGGGAGGGGGAGTGGTTGCCACCAATCCTTGGACTGGTAGTGGGTTTTGAAGCACCATGGGAGGAGGTCCTTGTGGTGCTGGGTTGGGATTGATTGGCAGCATTGACAGCCTATTGGGCCTCATTTTGAATGACTTGCTTAGTGCGAGCCAAGAGGGTACACTCAAACGTGTAATTGACATAGACATCACAGAGTGTACATGGTTGGTTTGTGCGCAACGGGGCGTTGCGTTTTGGTGGATTTTGTCATGGGGGGTTTTGGGCTAGTCGGTTTGCCGCAGCATTGTTGGGAGGGTTCAGTTGTTGACCACCTCCCTGTGGTTGGTTATTGCCTTGGTTGCGGGGCCAGTTGTTTCTAGCTTGCCTTTGTTGATTTTTGGGGGTAGGATGGTTGGGACGGTTTTGTCGTGCGAACACTTGTCCCAACAGAGCGGGTGGAGCGGGGGTGGGGGCTTGCATAGGTTGTACTGGAGGTGCATAGTAGATTTGTGGGGGTGGTGGTGCCACAAATGTGGGCGTTTTCCCCACATACTGCTGTGTTGGCCAAGCCATGGCCTGAGCCTACTGCGATGGCGCAGGTTGTGCATAAGAAGTTGTTGCTCCAAACCGGCACATCATTCTAGCATAGTCTATGGCTTGGTTCTGGTAAGCAACACTAGAAATGTTGCTTGGTTGTGGTGTAATGGTAGGTGGTGTCAGTCGAGGCTGCAGTTGTTGGGAGACTGACCCTATGATGATGTCCACAGTGTGGCATGCCCCCGTTGCATCATGGTAGGAGGTACTTGGATGGGGAGTGTCTGGAATGATGGTATACAGGTATCCAGACTGGGCATAGATGAGGTCAAATTGTTGGGCCTTTAGTATGGCCTCTTCTTTAGATTGGGGACATTCAGATGCGACGTCCTTTGCGATGGGTAGGAGCAAAGTCTTAAGGAACCAATCCAAGAAAATCCTATCGTCTAGTTGGATTTTGCATAAGCTACTGTGTCACCGCCACTCGTGGATATGGTCAGTTATGTGAGTGGCAGTGCTTTGATGGTAGGATAGCAGGATCTCCACCCCCTCGTCATATCTAACAGGGAGTTGGAAATACTATAGGAACATGAAGGCTAAGGAGTTGAATTCGGGGTACTTGGCTTGTGGCAGCTCAATGTACCATTTGGTCGCAGCACCTATAAGGGTACGTTGGAATAGCCTCAACTTGATGGAGTCCTCTATGATGCTATTGGATGAGCACCATAGATGGAATGTCATTATGTGGTTTTTGGGACATTCCTCGGCTTTGCCTTCAAACTTGGGGATGTCTGATGGCAACTTAGTTGGCATGGGTGGCCAAAAAGCTTGGTGGCAGATGGGGTCATTCGTTAATCTGGCCAAGTCAAGCAAGTTGAGACGAGCCATGAAGGGCATATTTGACCCCAAATTAATGTGGGATGGGGCTACGATGGTGGTGGTATTTGCAGGTGCATAGTGCATATACACAGCTGGGGGTGCTTGTGGTGGCACCATTGCAGATGGGCCAATGCCCCCAAGTGTTGTGGGTGGGATAACATGAGTGGTGGGGACATTGCCCCTATGTATGACAATAGGGGCAATGTAAGTGGACGGTTCGGTGCCCCCCTGTGTGGTAGGAGGGGCAGTGTGTGTGGAGGGGCCATTACCCCCGTGTTTTGTAAGTGGTCCAACTTGGCTGGTCACTATAGGTGGTGGCAGCTAACTAATGACAATTTGCATGAATGTGCTTGGGCCACTTGCCAAGTTGTGGGTGACAAGTTGTGATGTGGACATGGGTCCACTTGCTAAGGTTAAGTCAAAAAATGGATCTAGGTTCGCACTAGCCATGGGGCTTGATGGTGCAGTGTGGAGGTCTGGTTTAGACTGATATGGGTCTGAGTCAAAATTAGAGGCTGTGTGGCCCTCTGATGGTATGGTAGATCACTAAGAATGGCTTCGATGGTGCTGATCGAGTGTTCCGAATGGTGGTGGTTCTCCTCTTAGGCGTGAGGAACAGCGTGGAGGATCAATTGTGCTTGATTTTATGTGTGAAATTGGTGGTAAAGAGATTTGGACCCCAGTTTTAGTGGCTTTCTATTGGCTATAGGTGGTCACTGGGCCACCAAGACTGCTGGAAGACGGTGCTTGGCTTGTTCCTCACAGGTGCTTCTACTTAGTTGGAAGGGGTCGCTGCCCATTTCGCTTGGCAGTTCCTCTCAGCGGCCAGCTACTTTGGGGTTCATGTGGTACTCCTCACAATGAGTTTCTGGGCAGAGCCCAAGTACTTCCCACAGTTGAAGCAATCAAGGACTTATGTCCTCAAAGACTACAGAGTTATTTGAACTTAGTGTAAATTAGTAAATTTTAAGGCTTACTCATCGACATGAATTGAGTTGGGTTAATTAGTTGGTATGGTGTATTTGTTTGCTTGTTTTTTCTGGTATTTGCTTGCTACAATATGGTTTATGAATTCATCATGGTAGAGTTCATGTCATTGTGGTTGTGTATGTAAGCATAAATAAACATAAATTGCGAACATGTACAATGATTAACCTTGAACATTTGATGGCTTAACTAGATGTCTACCTCATAGTGATATTCCTCTTCAACCAAAAGAAGGTGCTGGGATCTCAACACAATGGGACTAAGCCCATTCGTAGATCCTTAGGTCACCTCCCGAATGCTAGGTTGGTCAATAGGGAGGATGCTTAGCACTGTGAGAATCCCTCCTTCTCTACCCCCTCTACCTTCCAAGTCACCCAGTTTTAATGGTTTTGGAACAATATCATGGAGTTCCTAGATCTATATGATCTTTCCCTTCGTCGTATCCCAGAATACTCTAAAGGGTGATGACTAGGTAGAGGAGGAAGGGGAAGCAAGATCATTGATTTTAAGTTAATTTTAGTTAGACTAGGTTCATTTTATTAAGCCATAATGATTTACTTAACATTTACACATTGTTCATGAAATAATTTGCAGAAAATAAAAGCAGAAACTGAAAATGACTTGCAATGGTGGATAGAGGTGGCTAGGTTGCACTAACAGTCCTATAAAATTGAAATTTACTGTTTATTAATCTTAAATTAAAGTTTTGTTTGACAGGATGCACAAATCTGACCAAATCTAGCGAGGGGGCTACGATATTTTTCCAGAAATGAGCGAGGGGGTTGCACAGAATGCAGAAATAGCTGCAACCTGAGTTTCTGGACTGAAGTCGCACTTATCGGGGAATTAAGTGCACCCTAAGAGCACCTGTTTTCCCATTAAGTGTGCCCCAGTCTCACCTTTTTCCCTAATATGAATGCCCTGCTCCAGAATGGGTTTTTTTTGGTGAGACAGAGTCAGATCTAGCCGACAGTAACCAATACTGGGGTCAATCTGACTCGGTTATGCCTACCAGAGGCTTCAACAGTAACTAAAATAGGAAATAAACGGGATTTAAGATAGATTTAAAATAAAATTTCTGAAAAACTAGGGAAAATTTTTTTAAAAATTGAAAATAAAAAGTTTGGCCCGGGGATCTTGTGGGATCGACCTGGTATGGTCGCCAGTTTTGTAGCAGGGATTTCTCCTTGCTACAGGGGCATGAATGGCTCCCTTCTATCTATAGGACAGAAGGGTAGGTTCCTACGTGGATAAAGACTATACAAATGGAAAAATGGAACCGACAGAACAGTAAACTCACACTAAGGCTAAGAACAGAAAAACTAAAGCTAAGCTAAACTATAAGCTAAGGACATAACAGAAAGAAGGAGATGAAGCACTGGTGAACCCCTCTGTAGAAAATGGGTTAGGGTTCTGCCTCTTTAAAACCTATAAATAAACCTAAGATACAATGGAAAAACTGCAAAAAAATGTTAATAACAAAACCTACAAACAGAGATAAGGGTTAGAAAGAAAAGCATATTAAGAAGCAAAGAAATAAACATAAAATCATAAATATACCTTCTCTTGTGGGAATGGGCCACCATGCCCTAGCTCATGGGAGAACCTCTCTTGGTTTGGGAGCAATGGCTCAAGGGGAATGGAAATGAAGGAGAGGGAGTGTGGGTGGTTTGAGAGGCAAAGGTCTGAAAGCATCCATGGGCAGCATAACAATAGGAAATGGGAGAAGGGTTTTGAGAGTGACCCCCCACCCTCCTTTTATAGCTTTTCCAAGGGGTTTTAGGGTTTTAAACCCTTGGTCAGGACTTTAGCCCCTTTTTTGGGCTTTTCGCCCCTTCCTCCCTAACTTTAGCCCCTTTTAGGGTTTTATCCCCTTTTTCAAGGCTTTAGCTCCTAAGGGGCTATTTTGGGCTCCTTTTTGGGGTTTTTATCCCTTTTTCTTCATCCTTAGGATATTTTGGAGGTGTGGGCATCTAATGGAAGGTCTAATGGAGTGATATGAGAGTTGTGAGATGGTGTCCTTGGGTGGTGTAGGCCATTGAGTGCTAAGTGGGAGATTTTTGGGTTAACACCATTCACAAACCTGACCTGGAAACTAAACTAGTCTCCTCGGTAAGGAGACCTCTTGTCTTCTAGCTATATGGCCGAAAGAAACTACCATGGCTTGGTTACCATATGATGATAGTTTTAGTCCAAAATCAATCCTATGATCATAGTAAGGCTGGCCTTAGATAGGACACCTTTGTCTTAATGCAGAGTACTTTCTTCTTTGGGAATGACTGGGGTTCTAATTTTCATATGGATTACAAGACACTGCCATGGCTTGGTATCCACATGATGGAAATGTTACTCACTAATGCTCTGTAGATCATGAATGAGAGGACCTATGATAGGATCTCCCATCTTCCAGAAAACTGGAATCCAACTCCCCATAATATATGGAAAATGTGTCATTCCATTGAGCACTTATGAACATAATGAGCTGGATTGTGATGAGACCCCTCATATTACAATCCATATGACAAAATATATGGCCATATTTGAATTCCAAAGGGTAAGACTAACTGGGCTATAAATATTTTCCACAGTACTCTAATGAGACCTCAGACAGGATGAACCTTTTCCTCCACAACTATCATCATCAGAGTAGGGCATGTAGAATCTATTAACCTAGATGAGAAGGAATTAATACAAAATTCTCCAAATATGGTTATCATTCAGATTAAATAGATCTTGATATGAGTTAGAAAACATAAAAATTGACAAATCTGTTTTGGTTGAGAGTATTGAAAAGTGAGAAAACCTAATTACTCATTATTGCCAAGGGTGTAGATGTTGGCTACAGGGAAGACCCAGGTTCTTATACTCTTATTTACCAACCAACAAAGAGACCCACAGTGTTGACCCTTTCGGCAACAACTTGCGAACAGGTTGCAGTCTCACCTGAAACAGCTATAGGGTGCCATAGAATTAGGTTTCTGCAAGCAAAAGAGGGATATTACTGTACCTTTAGCCTTAACAAACTATACTTAAACAATACAAAGCTTCAACATTCACTTACTTAGCTTTGTAGTTTAGATAAACAGACAGTTACTTGCTTAATGCTTAACTGGGAATTCACAGTGAAGTTATTACTTAACAATATATCTTACGTATCATTCTCCTACTTATCAAATGCATAAAATATAACAGCACAAAAACAACAAGGAACCACCACAACACAAGATATATGTGGTTCACCCCCAGTGTAGGGGCTACGTCCATAGAACTGCGTTTATATTCAACTCCTTACAATAACATAGTTCTGATCTGCGCACTCAGCTGCAGATCTTCTCAATCAACTCGGAACTGCGCACTAAGCTGCAGTACTTTCCTTCCAATCTCCTCTACGCACTTAGCTGCAGAGGTTGTCCACGCACACAGCTGGTACTTAACCTTAACAAAACCCTCTACACACTCAACTGCAGAGGTCGTCCACACACACAGCTGGGACTTAACCTTAACAAAACCCTCTGCGCACTCAGCTGCAGAGGTCATCCACGCACACAGCTGGGACTTATCCTTACACCTAAAAATAGGTCTTAGCATCGCATCAAATCATACCATACCAAAAGCCTTTGAAAAAGCTCTTTCTCCTTTACATAAGTGCCTATTTATACTAGTGCACTATTACAATACCATGTGCTTAAACCATGGGCTAAAAAACCATGAGTTTAAACCATGGGTTATTTACAAAAAGAGGGGGTTTGACCCAACCCCAACACCCCTAAGACTATTTTGGGCCACAACTCCGCTTACAAGCTTCGCACCAAAACTGTAGAGTTGCCAAAATTAAGGACCTTGAAGGCCCGCGCCCCAACAGGCCCCTCAGAGTCACCAGTGTTCCGTCCCGAGACACTCTGCTGCTTTTCCGGAGGGAGAATCTTGTTGGAGAAGATAGTGAACTACTTGTTGAGGCTACGCATGATATCTTCAGCTGCTTGCTCCTTTTCCACTATCTCCTGCAACATTTCTACAGATGCTTCGCTAGCCTTTTCCTGTGCAAATGCATAATATTCCTTCAAAACTTTGAGCTGGCTTTCCGTAGTAGTGCTCAGCTCCAAGGCCTCGTTAATGAGAGGCTGCACAGAGCTCACTAACAGTGTTTCTTTCCTTCTGCATGGCTCGATTTCTTACTAGAGCTCATTGCTCTGCTTTACCTTAAGCATCTTCTGCATAGGAGGCAATGTCTTTATTTTTTATTTGACTACATCCAACTCTGTTTGTCATTGCTTGATTGTTTCTTGCAGCTTTTCTACCTCAGGATTATCTTGCAAGTTTTCCCAGGCCTTGACGCTTTCATCCAGCAGCTTTGATGTGCTACTCACTAGATCTGAGATCTTCATTGCTGAGGCTGAAATATCTCTGTGACACTACTCCTTGACCTCTGGCAGACTCTCAAGAATAATGCGAAGTTGAAGCTCCTTAATCTTAGCCTCGTGCTCTTCTTTCATCTTTTCTATCAGGCTGCGAGACTATTGTGCATAGTCTTTCAACTTGACTATTTTCTGCTCTAGTTCTTCTTCAGCCTACATGTTCAAGTCAGGGAGAATTCAACACGCCTCATCTAATACTTGCGCCAGTCCAGCCTGCTTGCATTCTGCTTCCCTCTTCTTCTGCTCAGCTTCTTCTAACTGCGCTGCAAGGCTCTCACTCTACTTCATGGACTTCTCTAGCTGCTTGTGAGAGTAGCTGTCATGTTCTCAGATCTTGCTCATGATTTCCAATTGACAAAGATGCGGCTCCGACATAGAGAACTTGGCGTAGTCTATCTCAACTGTCATACTCATCTATGATTGAGATGCTGCGTCAGGTATAATGAGGGTGGAACTTGGTACTTTCCCTCTGTTATTTCTGGCGGGCCATTGCCGAGTATCTAGCTGTGTGCTTACTGGGGCAGTGCTTGCTGCTGTTCCAGTCACTAATCTTTCTGGTAACTCCTTCAGCTCTGTAATTCGCTGCGCTACGCCACTGAGCACATCAAGATGCGTAGCTACAAACTATGACCATTTTTCGGTTAATAATTTTGTAGACTTTTTCAGAGCCTGATCAAGCTCTTCCATCATCAAAGTAGGCTCTTCGACGATGTTCTTTCCCTTCGACGCCTTAGCTTTCTTTCTAGGTGAAGGCTTCATAACTTCCTCCGCTTCTGGATACTTGCACTTATTTGGGCGATTGGGCTCTGAAATGGTTTTGACTAATTCCTCTTCCTCTTCATCTTCGTCATCACCACCATGGTCATCTCCACTTTGCTCATCTTGTTCTTTGCTTCCTTCTGGTGGGTCACTCTGCAGCGCCTAACTTGGACCTGTGCCTACATCTTTTACTAGGGGGACTGGTATGCTCGACCTTGTTCCCGCATCCTTCATCCATTCAGTCGGCCACTGCTTGAATACTGCGAGGATGTCTTCCTCATTCACCACATATGGAAATTTCGACCATTTGTGCTTGCTATCTGTGCAGGTCTGGATGAAGTCATGATGCATGTCAGCCCTAAAGTTGGCCACTCCCACGTACTGATAAAATAGCTCATTATTGAGCCGCAGTGTCTTCAAGATCTCATAGGAAATATTCATTGCATAGAAGGTGAACACGTAGTTCATCATCTACTGGAAGGTTTTATCCTGCGACACCCACAGAGATGCGTATCTTGCTGTGCCAAGCATGTGCGGAGGCACATCAACAATCTGTGCATCGGTAGGTTCTTTCCATCCTACCAGTGCAATAAGCACTAACAACCAAGATTAATGAAAGGGTCTACCTTTCTCCTGCGCATCGCAGACATCTTCGAGGAACTCCTTAGCAATGTATGCTACCCAATTGTAATTGTAGCCTTCGGCACAGTTCGCAGCAATACTAACAATCGGTGCAAATACTTCATTCGGCTGACACTTCCGCATTAGCTTGCATGCTAGTAGCTCTATAGCGAAGTGAATGTTTTGATGCTGGATGGTTGAGGTTTGATACCCTCGCTTTCCTTTCGTTAGCCTGAAGCGTTCCTTCATGCTCTGAGCCAGCTTCGTGTCTTCGTGCTTTCCCATGATCTCAATGCTAGGATCAGGCCCTTCCTTCGGCAAGCCTGTGATCCTATGAATGAGCTCTCCATCAATGGAAACGTGCTAGCTGCCTATCCACAGGTGCCCATCATGCACCAATGCCAATAGCTGCTTGACCACTATGGTAACCTACGTGCTGCGACCGAAGTGGGGAACATTCAACATCTTCAGCAAATTGGCTTGCTCCAAGCTAGCATCCCACTTCTTTACTTCCAGTAGCGTCGTACCGGTCTCTGGATAGTGGACAGAGTGTAAGTATTTCCTAGGTGTGAACTGCGGAAATGTCCCACGATCATTTGTATCATGGTCTGTATACTTGAGCCGGTCGATTTTCCCTGTCATTGTCTGGCAACCAACTGCACACCTTGTGGCAGCGAAGGGGCGCATAATGTGAACTTGGCCATCCGTCGAGGTGGCTAAAATCCTGGTTGAATAGGCGAAAGATATGGTGGATGCTACGATGCAATGTTCTCTTCATCACCAAGGTCTTCAAATACTCTAGAAGGATTCATCATGGAATCCTCTAGTGTCTTTCCTGTTGGCTTGTTCCTTTCTTTGTTCCGCTTAGAATGAACTTCTGCCTTATATTTCTTCCTAGTTTATCATGTCTGGATTGGTTGATTTGACACTGGGGGATTCTCTTCACGAGGTGCAGATGCAGGTGGATGGCTCATAAGATTCTGCAGACCCCTCTCTCTGAATTTTCTCAGCAATTCCTGGACTTCGCGATCAGATGACATGGACTCAACTCACTAAACTGTGTAATGATAAATTCATAAGTCTGGGTAACTTCTTATAGAATCCAATGACCAAATATGCCATAACTATGCATTAAAGACACCAAATCTGATAGAGCAGTTGTATATCTTGTCCAAACGGTGCTAGATTTCCCAAAATCTCATCATTAGAGGCAGTTAATACAGTTAACGTATCGGCGCCGCCAAATTTGATTTTTTCCAACGATCACATTTTAAGCTTCGACACACCTTCCATCTTCGAAACGACCACTAACTTCAGCTTCACCACAATAAGGACCTCCGACACCATAGTGACCTTCGACACATCCTCACACCATTTTTGACAGAGCTTCGAGCTTCGAGCCTCGACAGGATTTCTTCCACAGCCTTTGACACTTCCACAATCTGCCAAATCTTCTGTGAGAATAGCTTCATTATAGTCTAGTGCCCAATTTCGACTATTCTTGGTACTTAGACTCTTCTCCTTGCTATTACTTTAGTTCAGGGGGTACAGGCTTGTCCCTATACTTCTTTAATCTACTTCCATTCACCATGGAGGGAAAAATTTCTCCATTCAATTTAGCTAACTGAACTGCGCCACCATCAGTAACTTTCTAAACTATGTATGGACCTTTCCAATGTGTCTTGAACTTACCTGGGAACTTCATGAACTTACTGTCGTACAAGAGCACAAGATCACCATTCTGGAAATGCTTCTTCTTATTGTGTCTATCATGCCATACTTTTTTTCTAGCTTTCTGTACTTGCTGCTGGAAACCTGCAATGAGTCTGTCTTCTTCTGGTTCCAATATCTTTGCCAGCCTTTCATTCAACATAGCAGGATCATCCATCCATGTGAAGGTAGATATTCTGAAGCTAGGAACAATGTATTCCATGGGCATAACTGCTTCTTGTCCATATACCAGCCTAAAAGGTGTATGGCCTGTCAACTTCTTGCAAGTGGTTCTATAAGCCCATAATACTGCTAGAATTCTAAGATCCCAATCATTTCTGTTGACATTGCAAACTTTCATCAGAGCGTGCTCAAGGATCTTGTTAAAGGCTTCGACAATTCCATTTGCTTGAGGATGGTAGGCAGTACTCTTCTAATGATATACTTAAAATTCTTTTGTCAATGCTTCAATAGTCTTATTCAGAAAGTGTGATCCTTGATCACTCATGAGAATTCTCGGACATCCAAACCTTGACAAAATATTATCAAATATGAACTTCGCAGCTGTAGTAGGGCTATAGTCCTTGATTGGTTGAGCTTCAGCCCAATGAGTAAGGTACTCAGTTGCTGTAATAATGTATCTTGCTCCAGATTTCTTTGCAGGGGGATTGATTGGTCCAACAAAATCAATATCCCATTTGTCAAATGCTTGTAAAGTTACCTATGGAACCACAGGCATCTTATCCCTCCTGGATGATTTTCCTGTCCTCTGACAGATATCGCAGCTGTTGCAATACTCTCTTGCATCCTTATGAATTGTAGGCCACCACAATCCAGCTGTCAGAATCTTCTGTGCTGTAGCTTTTCCTGCATAATGACCTCCTGCTGCTTCAGAATGTGCCTCAGCCAAAATCAATGGCTTTTCATGCTCCAAGACACATCTGTGCAGTATTTCATCTAGTCCCATCTTATATAGTTGTCCTACTATCAAGGTAAATTCAGTTACTCTAACCACCAGCTGCTTCTTCTACTGTGTTGTCATCTCTGAGGGTGCAAACACTGTAGAAAAGTACTGAATAATATCCTGAAAATAGTCATCAACCATTTGGATGGCAAACAACTGGGCATCAGGAAGACCTTCATCCAAACTAGTGGGTTATTCTCCTGACTCGAGCCTTGACAAGTGATCAGGCCCTAGGTTAAGTTTTCCTAGCTTAAATATGATCTCAAAGTCATACTCCTGAAACAAGATCAGCCATCTACATATCCTTCCACCTAACACAGGCTTGTTAACTAAATACTTTAAAGCAGAATGGTCAGTGAACATATTAAAATGAGATCCTAACAGATAATGTTGAAACTTCTACAAAGCATAAACCATAGCTAGACCTTCTTGTTTTGTCGTAGTATAATTCTTTTCTGCTGTGGACAATTTTCTACTTGCAAAAGCAATAGGGTGATCAATATTTCCTTCACCTGACTGAGCCAATACTACACCTAAATCAAGGGAGGGTGCATCGACATGAACATGAAACTCCTTATTTCAGTCAGGGAATACTAAGATAGGGGCAGATACCATCTTTTCTTTCAAAATATCCAAGCTTTCCTGACATTTAGATGCCCATTCAAACTTAATATCTTTCTTCAATTTCTTTTCCATAGGGGCTGTAATCTGAGCATATCCTCTAATGAATTTCCTGTAATATCTAGTATGACCAAGCGTAGTGTGAAGTTGCTTAATAGACTTCGGAGGTGGCAAGTTCACAATAATGGCTATCTTCTTAGGATCCACCATCAATCCTTGCTTGCATACAATGTGACCTAACAGAATTCCAAAAAGTGCACAAAAGATACACTTCTTCAGGTTCAATGAAATCTGATGCTGTCTACACTTGTCCAGCATAAGTCTTAAACTGGCTATATGATCTTTCAATAAACCAAAGATAGTCCAATCATCAAAGTAAACTTCTAAGAACTTATGAATAAATTCCTTAAATGCAGATATGACTACTCTGGACAACACAGCAGGTGCATTCTTCAATCCAAAGGGCATAACAGTATACTGAAAAGATCCCATTTCTGTAGCAAAGGTTTTTTTATGTCGATCCTCTGGAGAAATTCTAATCTGATGGTAACCTGAAAATCCATCAGTGAAAGAGTATACTTCTTGACCTCTGACATTGTCTAAAACTTCATCTGTAAAGGGAGTAGGGAAAGGATCATGTAAACAGGCATCATTTAGCTTCCTCAGATCAACACAGATACTGATTTCTCCTTTGGTCTTCTTTTCTTATACCACCATAGGGATGACCCATTCAGACTCTTCGACAGGCTCAATGATTCCTGCTACAAGCATCTTATCTAACTCCATCCTAACTTTTTCTTTATACTTAGGGTTCAGCCTATAAGGGCGCTGCTTCACAGGCTTCGCATCAGGTTTCAAATGTATTTTTATCACTCCTATATCACCAAGGATACCTTTCATTTCTGAAAACTTTGATGGAAATAAGTCCTGATACTCATGGAGGAGTTCAGTCACTTTGCTTACCATTTATTCATCCCAATAATCTCCAATGGTAGCGTATTTATGCATTTCTTCTGATCCAATGTTTACTTTCCTTGTCTTCAAGGGCTGAGTTACTTCAGGTGCTTCGACTGCTGGGCCATGTACTTCATAGTGTCCTTCTGAATTAGGAATATTAATGTTGCGAGTATCATCATCTTCATTAATGGCAAGGTTATAACATTCTACTGCATTAGCTTCTTGTTCCTTCCAATCAGATTGGTGCTCGGCTATTTCTTTATCATCAAATACCTTAGTATTTATCAACCTAATAGCTGCGTCTAAAGCAGGGCAAACTTCATTAGTAGAAAATGTAAGCACAAAACTATCAATAAGGCTATCCCAACTTATAGTACCATGGTGAAGCTCTACCTCTGCATACTAATTATTTTCTATAGGTTCCAGAGTGTGTACAAACCTATGCACCCATTCTTCACAAGGTACATGCTTCCATGCTTCATAACACTGCTCTAAATGTTCCTGAGGGCTAGTCTTACCATCAAATTTGCTTCGCACCTTTTGAGGTTGTTCCATGAATCTTAGGCGAAGAAACTTTTGACAAGCTCTCCAACTATGAATATACTTTTTATGAGAATTCAACCATCTGGAAGCTACGGCTCTGAATGCTGAATCTAGAATCTCCATTTTCTGTGAATCTGATATTTTCTCTGAGAATTGTACAATAAAATATTCTGGGTCTGTCAAGCCATCAAAGGTAGGTAATATATTTGGCTGTGAGCCAACCCATCTAAGGGACTTGGTAATTCTTGCACATCGATGTCCATTCAGCTCATAAAGTCCATTCTGCCAATTCTCTAGACCTTCATCAGAATCAGTCATGCAAGAACTGTCACACTACCAATCCATTATTCCTTCAGCAGTAGGGTTAACATAGTCTTATTATTTAGCTGTGATGTTGTAAATATGATACAAAACATCCTGATCTTCATCTCTGACTGGTTCTGTATACCTTTCTCCTTGAGAAGGGTCCAATGGCACTATGACTCTCAGGCCTTTTCCTTCAAAAGTCATATGTCTATTCTTAAGGTTGATTACTACATCATTGTTTAGTGCCCATTCCATTCCTAGCAATGCTGGATAGGGGTTGCTATCATCAATTATTTCAATGAATTCAAAATATGCTAATGTACTTACTCCATCAATGTCCACTGGTACACTAGGGAATCTTCCCAAGGGCACAATATTTTGTTGATTGGCTAATCTCAACTGTATAGGGGACCATTCAAGTGTAGGGCTTCCCATTTGTTCCCATGTCTTTCTAGTTAAGACATTCACTTCTGATCCTAGGTCTAAAATGATATCAGTCATGTCATAGTCTCCTATCTGAGCATGCAACCTCATCTCTCTTCCAGTCCTTCTAACTCTATTAACATTTTTTCCTCTATCAAAGCTTCGCTGAGGTTCGCAAGACTGAATAACCTTCTGTAACTCATTCAAAGCATTCTGATTTCTTAATACCTTCATACAACTCTGTAAAAATGATGTTAGTGTACTTACTTGATCCGGCGAAGCTTCTTGAGACTGTCGCTGCTGTCGATGTTGTTGCATAGTTGCTATTGATGTTCTTGGAGCAGTAAAGTCTTTTTTAGCTTCCATAAATGTTCCTTTTTCTCTTCCAACATCGAAGGCTGGGATTTTCTCTGGGGTCTTGCGGGCCCAAGCCTCGTCAGGCTATTTCTCCTTAGTCTGTCCTTACGTCATAGCTCCACTCCTTGTAACAACGTTAACAGCTGGGATAGGTCTTTTTTCTATAGCAATCATCTAAAAATTCTGAGTAGGAGCGCAATTTCATTCTTGTATCTTGGCTATCAACTATGGACATTGCTCAATCACATGATCGACTGCTCTGCAATATCGACATGTCGTAGTTGGGTTCTGACAGTCTCTAGATACATGTCTTTCCTGATTACAGATATAGCAAATAACCTAGACTCAACCTCTTCCAGGCATACCACCACGACCACGACCTCTGAAGTTACCTCAACCTGATGTACTACCATGGTAACCATATCCATCATTGCCTTGTGCATCGGTTTGTACCCTATAAGCATCATAGGTTTGCTCTCTCATGAGGTCAAAGTTGTGACACTCATCTTTGTTGTGTCCAACTGAATTACAAAACTTGCAGTAGGGATTCTTAGGTACTTGAACATATCTTTGCAGCAAATAGAAATCTTCAGGTCGATGCTGGCCAGTTGTTCTACAGATCTCACAATATAGGACATTAGGGTTAAACGGGTTCAGTGCACCAGTATTCAAATAATTTTTTAATGCAAGGCACTGTTCTTTGTGATGACTTTATGTCTTACATCGTATACACCAAACCTCTTCATGAGTAGCTCTCCCTTTCTTCGTGTCGCGAAGCTCCAAATCCATTTCTGCTAACTGTGCTTGTATTTGGGCTATTCCAGAATTATCTCCGACAGGAGCTGTTTCAAATTTCATGGCAATTTCCAATGCATCTTGCTGATCAGCAACCTTCTATTGCATAAGTGGAGTCCTGATGTGAGGAAACAGTGCTGCGATGAACCATTCTTTATGCTGTTTTGGTCCAATAGTGAAACTAACTTGATCCAACAGAACCTTGAACCTCTGATCAAAGTCCCAAACTGATTCACCTCGCTTCTGCTGAATTTCTTTTAGTTTGGTTATAGACTGTGACTCTGATTTAGGCTTCTTAAATTCTTTAATCATTTATTTTTTAATATCGGCCAAGACATAGTTCTGAGTACTGGAAAACTTCATAAACCAGGTCAAAGCCCGGTCTCTAAAAGAAGTGACCAGCTGCGCTATTCATTAGAGGAAATTTCAACTCAAAATGGGCCTTTTAACTTTTATTCAAACTCCATGTCATCATGTGTTAGCCAATAAAATTGCTTTAAATTTGAAATACCGTATAGGTCTTAAACACTTTTTTAATATAAATTTTGGGATAGGTATCATAAAAAAAACTACTTTTTGTTTGTATTTTTGACATATCTCCCTGTGTTTTTACTCAAATTTCGATCGGGAGAGCTCATTGGATGCAGAATTAAATTATGCATCCAACGAGTACCCACTCGGCATACTTTTGACAGACCCCACTACCCCAAAAACAAGAAATACCTGAAAAAATAGAATGATGACATCATCATTCCTTTTTTTCAGGTATTTCTTTTTTTTTGGGTAGTGGGGTCTGTCAAAAGTATGCTGAGTCGATACTCGTTGGATGTGAAATTTAATTCTGCATCTAGTGAGCTCTCCCAATCAAAATTTGAGTAAAAACACAGGGAGATATGTCAAAAATACGAACAAAAAAGTAGTTTTTTTCTTTTCTTCCACCAAAATTAATAAATATTATTTTATTATTTTAACTATTATTTTATTAGTTCATTTTAGGAGGCCCATTTTGAGTTGAAATTTCCTCTAATGCTTGTATCTTGATCCATAATATTCTTAGCAGTCCAAACAGCTTCGCATAAGAACCAAAACTGCTCTGGATCCTCTGATCCAGTTCCTCTAAAGACTGGGAGCTTGATATCATCATTCATATGGGCCATAGTGGATCGAGGGGGGGGAGGAGGGGGACTAGTAACAGGGGGGAGGAACTTACTGAGGTAGACTGACCCATGACAGGACTACTCAAGCTAGGGTTACTTTTAGACTGCAACGGGTTCTTAGGGATAACAGATCTACGCTGTGGAGTGATAGGATGGTTTCTAACAAAAGGGGTTTCTTCAGATTCAGACTCTTCTGGGCTTAAAGGGGTATAATCGATATTCTGGCCTAGGGTAAAGGATCCAAAATTTCTCTTGTATCTTTTATCGTTGTGAAGCAAACCTCTTTGCTCATCGAAGTCACTTTCACTTTCAAACATAGGTTAGTAGTATTAAATCTAGCAATCTGATTCGATAAGCAATATGCGTTTCTCATCCAAGAGCATTTTAATTTTCAAACTTAATGAATTCAGGTACTTACCCCTTGGTCCTTTGAAAAACTGTCTTTCTGCTTCACTGAAAGAAGTATGTGTGTCGATGGCAAACTCCGTCACAAATGCTTCAAGGGTTCGCCTTGTCCAGAAATCAACAGCTCTAGATACCGCGTTGTTCACTCTTTTCAGCAGCTTAATTCTTTCCGACGTCCAGGCAGGAGACTTATCTTCTTGGAAGTTTGTCCTTCTTTCTGTCAACTTGGATAACCACTGGTGCAATTCTATGTGGATACTACCAAAGAAAATTTCATAAATATCAGAAAAAACGTACCTTTGCAAAAATTCGTCTGAGCTACGATGAGGATCCTTATTTTCTTGTTCAGCAAATTTCAGATAGGTATCTTCAATCCAGTCATCGATTTATTTTACTGAGGGCCTCCAAAACATGTCCCTCGAGGTATGACGTAGATCCATCTTGAGCAGATACTGGTTCAACCAAAAATGGAACCAATTTGTTGGCTGCAGGGCAGACCCAGGTTCTTATACTCTTATTTACCAACCAACAAAGAGACCCACAGTGTTAGCCCTTTTGGAAACAACTTGCAAACAGGTTGCAGTCTCACCCGAAACAGCTATGGGGTGCCGCAGAATCAGGTTTATGCAAGCAAAAGAGGGATATTATTATACCTTTAGCCTTAACAAACTATACTTACACAATACATAGCTTCGACATTCACTTACTTAACTTCGTAGTTTAGATAAACAGACAGTTACTTGCTTAACCCTTAACTGGGAATTCACAGCGAAGTTATTACTTAACAATATATCTTACTTATCATTCTCCTACTTATCAAATGCATAAAATATAACAGCACAAAAACAACAAGGAACCACCACAACACAAGATATACGTGGTTCACCCCCAGTGTAGGGGCTACATCCATAGAACTGGGTTTATATTCAACTCTTTACAATAACACAGTTTTGATCTGCGCACTCAGCTGTAGATCTCTGTGCACTCAGCTGCAGATCTTCTCAATCAACCCAGAACTGTGCACTAAGCTGTAGTACTTTCCTTCCAATCTCCTCTGTGCACTCAGCTGCAAAGGTCATCCATGCACACAGCTGGGACTTAACCTTAACAAAACCCTCTGCGCACTCAGCTGTAGAGGTCATCCATGCACACAGCTGGGACTTAACCTTAACAAAACCCTCTGTGATCTCAGCTGTAGAGGTCATCCACGCACACATCTGGGACTTAACCTTACACCTAAAAATAGGTCTTAGCTTCGCATCAAATCATACCATACCAAAAGCCTTCGGAAAATCTCTTTCTCCTTTACATAAGTGCCTATTTATACTAGTGCACTATTACAATACCATGTGCTTAAACCATGGGTTAAAAAAACCATGAGTTTAAACCATGGGTTATTTACAAAAAGAGGGGGTTCGACCCAACCCTGACACCCCTAAGACTATTTTGGGCCGCAACTCCTCTTACAAGATTCGCACCAAAACCGCGGAGTTGCCAAAATTAAGGACCTTGAAGGTCCACGCCCCAACAGTAGATATTACCAAAAGTTACCAAAATCAAGCAAACATTCAGAAAATAAAAGGAAAATAATACACCAAACCTATATACAGGGTTGAACCAACCTTTTCAAACAAAGTACTTCTTGAGTAGAAAAACATTCACTGGGTAGGTGTCAACAACACCTTCCAGTGTTTGTAGTTGAACTGTACTAGGACCAATCTTTTCTGTAACAATGAATTGTCCTAGCCAAAGTCAATGAAACTTGGTGTACTATTTCTTGTCCTTGTGTTGTTTGTCCCATCTCATAACTAAATCTCCCACTGAGAAGTCTCTGTCTGATGAAGACCTCTCATCAAACCATTTCTTAACCCACTGTTGATGTTGGTATAATTTATTCTTGGCTTTGTCTCTATCCTCTTCTAACTTGAGCAGAGAATCAATCCTCTACTGTAATAAGGAAGAGTCACTCTCTTGGATGGATTGGGTCAATTGCAATGAAGGAATGGTGAGATTAGCTGGCAGGATAGCTTCCTTGCTATAAACAAGGCAGCAAGGGGAGTTACCAAGGCCTTCCTTTGGGGTGATTCGATCTGTCCAAAGAGCATAGTAAATTTGGGTGTGCCAGTCTTTACGGTGTGAAGCCACTGTATTCTTAATGATGCTTATCAAGTTTTTTTTTGAATATTCTGCAAGCCCATTACCCTGAGGATATTAATTAGTATAAATATTAAGCTTAATTTCCTTTTCAAGGGCATAGCTAGTCAGGTCAATGGATTGGAAATATGAGGCATTGTCAAAAACAAGATACTCGGGGGTGCCGAACCTGGTGATTTTCTAATTTTTGAGGAAAGAGATTACCTGGTTCGTGTTACAGAGCCTCAAAGACACTGCTTCCACCCACCTTGTAAAATAGTCAGTGGCTGTCAAGATGTATTTATGTTGTAATGAGGATACGGGGTTGATGGATCCAATGAAATCCAATTGCCACTGCTGAAATGGGAATTGGACTGCTACTCGTTGCAAGGGGTAAACAAGATTCTTAACTTTTCCAGTGCACTTCTGGCAAGGCTCACATTTTTTGACAAAGGAATGAGCATCTCTTAATAGGGTAGGCCAATAGTATCCTTCCCTGATGATTTTATGAGTTGTTCTATCACCTGAGAAGTGTCCACCTGCAAGTCCTACAAGAAATTGAAACAAGAAATCATCAGTCTGATCCTTTTCCAGGAATCTAAGAAACACTCCATCATAATTCTTCTTAAAGAGAACATCATCAATAAGTTGATAATGGGTTGATTCCATCCTTAATGCTCTACGTTTTTTGGGATGTAGGGTTTCAGAAGAAAACCCATTATGAAGAAAGAATTTGGTGTGATCATACCTTTCAGACGGTACAGTTTCAAGTGCATTAACAAAACATGTACGAGTAGCCTCTTCCTATTTCCAATCAATTTGCTAATTTTCAGGGTCATTTGACTAGGCAGTGATCTGACACAAACCTTGTCCTCGGACAATCTTTGTAGGATTGATCTCCAGATCATATTCTTGAAGGGAGGTCATCCAGTGAGCTCTCTTTTCTCCCAACTCCTTTTGGACGAGGACATTGCGAATCGCCGCGTAAGGGACAATCACCTTAGTCCTTGAATTCAAAAGATAAGGCCCGTAATGTTTTACTGATTTATATACTGTGTAGGACTTTTTGTCAACCTAGGAGTAATTGAGTTTAGCTCCTTTGAATGTAGAACTCATGAATGAAATTAGGATCTTGGCGTCCTCATGATTTTTCTATGTTAGGATAGCTGCATAAGAAAAGTCAGTAGCAAACGTATATAATATAAAGTCTTTACTGAAATATGGGGACATAAGAGCAGGTGCTTCTGCTATGGATTTCTGAATTTCAGTAAATGCATTTTTCTGTTCATTGGACCACTTAAATGGTACATCCTTTTTGACTAAAAATTGCAGGGGTTTAACCACTTGAGCAAAATTTGGAATGAATCTTCGAACAAAATTAATATTACCCAAGAATGACTGCATTGCCTTCCGAGAGTTAGGGAGGCCAATCTTGGAGATTGCTTCAGTGCGTTCTCGATCGATGATCATACGTTTCTTCGAGACTACGAAACCCAACAGCTTACCTTCTGTTACTACAAAGATGAACTTATTGGGGTTGAGGGAGATGCTAAATTTCCTCCACCTTTCGAATACCTGCTTTGAGGCAGAAAAATGATCCTGTCATTTTTTAGAGTAAATGGTAACATCATCTAGGTACACAACGACAGAATTGTGGATCAAGCCCCTGAAATTTATGTCCATAGCTCTCTAGAACGTGGATCCTGCGTTTATTAGTCCAAATGGCATTCATCTTTATGTGAAAATTCCCTAAGGGGTCCGGAAAGAAGTTTTAAGGTTATCGTTGGGAGCAACCAGGACTTGGTTGTAGCTAGAAAAACCATCTAGTAACAAAAACATCTCCGATCTGGCTACTTTCTGTAGGATCTTCTCCATTGGAGGAACATGATACTGGTCTTTCTCAAAGGCCCGATTGAGATTCCTGAAGTCTATGCAGAGTCTGATTTCCCCATTATTTTTACAAACAAGAAGCAAATTAGCTATCCACTGGGTGTTCCTGATGGAAAATATGATCATGGCCGAGAGCAGCTTGTCTATTTCTTTCTTAACAGAAGGCTCCAAACTAGGGTGCATTTTCCTCAATTTCTACTGATAGGGATTTACCTCAGGTTTCATGGGGATGTTATGATGCATGATGGTAGTATTGAAAGTCCTGAGTTCATTGTATGTCCAGAAAAAATGTCTTTCAATTCCCTGCATAGTTTGATAAAACCTCTTCTTTCATCACGGGAACAATGTATTCCAAGATTGATAAATTGGGATTCGTGCTCTGTTCCCAAGTTAACAGGGGTGTGATTCAAGGTTGAGCTTTGAGTCGTGCAGTTAATGGTATGTCTGAATTTATCTTTTAAATCATAGAAATTCTCCAGACTGATGACAGACTTAGGGATGATGTTTGAAGGATCAGATAGAGACTTCTAGTGATCAGCTTTGTCGATAGCCATACCCTTGAAGGTATTTTGGGCTGACAGGAATTCATGTATTTGGTGGTCATCACCAAACACTTTCCAACTTGTGACATTGTTGGGTATTGAGGGTCTGTGCATCAATTCGATAGAGAAGGTTTGTCAAGACAAGCCTTCGAGCGATATTAGTCTAGATGCAATATTGGCTAACACATCTACGTCAAAGTTCTGTGATCTAGGAACATATTTAATATTAAATGCTGAGAAAGACTTAGTCATATCCCTTATTAATCATTGGTAAATAACTAGACATGGAGCTAGACAATGTATCTGATTTTGTGCCTATTTCACAATGATTTCGGAGTCTCCTACGCATTCAATTTCTTTCACTCCCATATCTATAGCTTTCCCGAGTCCTTGGACTAATGCCTCATGCTCAACCACATTTTTGGTACATTCAAATTCCAACCTACAGGAAATCATTGTTTTGACCCCTTTAGGATCAATAAGTACACCTCCTGCGCCTACTCCTTCCTTTGATATGGATCCATCAAAAAACAATGTCCAAACTATAGGATCAATTTTGAAATTGTTATTTTCATTATATACATTATGAAAAATAGTGCTAGAGAATGGGACAGATGTGAGATGAGTTATCTGAGAGTGTTAATCTGCTCATTCTCCATTAGTGTGACATCAACAGGAAAGACTCCAAAAAAAGTATCAAATGTGAAATGTTAAATTTGATTGTTAAATAAGGAGATAGATTCATTGGAACCGTCAAGATCAGTTATATTTTGTTTCATGAATGGTTCCTTGTCAACTTTGAGCTTGTTGTGCTACCCATTAAGAGGCAACCACAAGTGGGACCAATCAGTAGCAAAGTAGCCTTTAATTTTCTATGACCAATCTCGACTCAGCCACATACCATAAGTCTCTGGAATATCCACAATCACAATATCGATAGTTTGATGAATCCGAGGATCTGTGGATAATCTGAGAAGAACATTCCTCAACCTCCCCACAACTTTAACCTTGGATCTATATAATTGCACAATTTGAATAGGATAGGTTTCCCAGGTCGCATTGAGTTTCTTGCACACAGAAAGGGGCATAACATTGGATGAAGCACCTGATTCTACCATACAGTTATGCACATTCCTGTTAAAGATTTCAAATCTAAGTAAGAAGGGAGAAGTGCCCTTGCTTCCCGGTTTTGGATAGTTTGGTTGGGGAGCAGAATCAAAATTATTATTTTGAGCTTCTCGGGGTTGTTTTATGATCATGCTTTTGGGAAAGGAATCCCTTATGGAAGGGATTTTGAGAATATCAAATAAAGATATGTTTTCTTTGACTCTTTTAAGTTCCTCGGCCAAGTTGTATTCTGGCTCAGGAATGAGGGTGTCCTTCTGGGCTTGAGTGTTACCTTTGCTAGGGGTTTGTGTTAGAGGAGATGATTCTTGGGGAGGTGGCCCTTTAGACCTGGTATTGTGTGTGTGATGTAGGTTAAAAACTGTGTCGAGTTCTTCTTCTTCTTCTTCTTCTTCTTCAAAGAAGCTCACAGAGCTGACCTGCTGGTCATCTTCCTGTTCCATTTGAGGAGGTTGTGAGTCTTAAGTAGACTGATATTCGAAGGGTTCGGGAATGTCTTGTTTTCTTGAAGCTAAGGTTTTCAATATAGAGAAGATATCTTTTGAAGTAAACCCCTCGCTGGGATTTGGAGGTGATGGATTATGAGGAGTTTGATTTGGCCTCCTAAAAGGTGGCCTATTGAATCCCCTATTGTTTGATTGATTTTCATTGCTTGTCTTCTTGAGATCTACCATCTCGTTAGACATTCTTTGAAGGAGTTTCTTCACTTCACTCATATTGAATGGATCTTGACTAGTAGTAGAAGGTTTAGGGGAAATATCACTTTTCCTGCGCGAGGTAGAAGCTTGTTCAAATGTGGTGTCAATGTTGTCTTTGAGACAGAACATGTCCCTTTCAACTTGGGTGGCTTCGGAAAAGGCTTGTTGTAAGGACTCTTTGAGAGCCCTTTTGACCCACATTTCTTTTTGGGTTGGGATACCCTTAATATAATATGCAACCAGCAATTCCTCAACAAGAAGTACTGTAATTGGGATCCTATTTTTTAAATATGAAAACTGGTGATCATTAATCTTTGACTCTTTATTTACCCTTAGTCTTCATGGAAGAGAGCTCTATGACTAACTCCTCTCGGGTCTTTTCATCCCCAAACTTTTGATTGAAGTGTTCAGAAAACACATCTCATGATGGGATGGAGCTAGCTTCTAAGGCAAAGTACCAGGTAGAATCCTTTCCCTCAAACGTGTAAGGGAACAGTTTGCAAACCATGTATTCATGTATGACATTCCTAAGTCTAATGGCTTGCATCAAGGATTTGATATGGTATTCCACAAATATTTTGTCATATGGATTAAATTTTGGAAGCCACTTCTTGGGGTTTTTAGGAAACCTATGCTGGTCACCTAAGACAGACACAGCATCCCCATCTAGCCATGGCTTGTTGTGATGTTCGTCAGTGATAGGGATAGATTCCACTGAGGTGTCTGAAGATTTAGAATCTGATAATTATTCTAAGGAGGATGAAGTAGAGAGAGGAGATGGGGTAGGTCCTCCTGCTCGGATGCTATGTCGAGAAGTTACTGAATCCTGAAACAGGGAACCTAGATCAAAACCAGGAGTAAATGGTTCGCTGAAAAGGTCGCGACGTCTCTCAGCATTTTGGTAACCTAGACTTAGACTATCTTGATTATCATTTTGGGGAGGATCCTGGGTAGGATTTTCCTTGGCGAAAGCCTTCAAATATCGGCAACATTGTGGGAATTACCTTTCAACAGTTGTTCAACTGTGATGGATCCTAGGATGGGTGATACGAGAATGTATCAGTCTAACTGCGTAGTCTACTCTTTTCTAGGGTTAACAAGGACAATATCTGATCCTTGTGTTATTTATTCCCCTGATGTAGATGCATGGGCGTGACTACGGGTGATGATAGGATCTCTTGCTAGAGGAGGTGTATGAGTCTTTCATTTAGGCATGATGTGTTGTCCCTCCTTCTAGCACCATTTGTTGAATCCCCAACTATGTATCCGGCTTATTAGGGTGTTTAAGGCTTGCAACACATGAAGAAAACCTAGCAAAAGGCTTCAAACAATCCCACACAGGTATTGTTCTATCCTTCAGTTGTTTGGGATGGTGATCTCCCACGGATGATTTTGTATCCTCCGCTGGCTTATCATTGGATTTGATCCACATAGGATCTATTTCCTAATTTAGGAAACAAGGCAAATGATATAAAGAACAGGAAAACTTAAAACCTAACTAGGAAAAGAAACCTGATCTAGATCTAAACTAATCTGAAAAGGATACTAGCTTGATCTGCAGGTAAACCAAATGTTTAACCGACAAGTAGTTTTCATTCAATCAACAAAAATGTAAATCAAATTAGAAGCTCATCACTTAATTCACAACTAATTAATGAAAATCAATTAGTTAGTGACTTAAGATTCTATCATTCTGAATAAAACTGCATAGCACATGTAAGTTGAAAAACAAACATATTATGTTGTTGAATATTGCTATTCAATTATTCACAAAAATGGATAAAGACAATACATAAAATAAATTGGATGAAACTTTATCAATGCATAGATAAATAACAAAGATAAATATGAGTTAAATAAAACACATTTAATAATTGTAAATAACTCACAGCATTATCTGTCCATTTGAAATAAAGAAGATTGAAATCAGTTTGAAGAAATTCAATTAGACAAAGACAAGGGATAAGAAATGACAGTACTGTATTGATTTGAAGTCTAGTAAAAAATTACATAAACCATATGAACAACCAGAGGTGTTCTATCAATCTCCTGTATCAGTATTCCTTCTTCCAAAAGTCCAAAAAAAAGTCCTTGATACATTCAAAATCACCCTCTTAAATAATTATTACAAAAAAAATGGATTTCCCCATAAAGGGGATCAAAGCCTAAACAAAGCTAATATACTAAGAAATATCTCCACATCTTCCTAATGCAGAGAAGCTCCTCAATATTAGGTTAAATTTCATATTCAATGCCAAGCTGGGCATTGCACTTATAATCTTCAATTTCATTCTTAGCCATTTTATGCCAAAATCAGATAAAAATTTGGATCATTCTCTCCACCGCAAATGGTTGTCTGATCAACTTATCTACATCATCGATGTTAATGTGGTCAAGTTTCTTGATCTTCTTCTCTCTTTCATCCCTTCGGTGCTCCACTTGCTCAACAATCAATCCAGGCGGACGGGCATTTTCAATAAGCACCATTGCAGGAAAGATCAATTCATCCATAATGTTGTCAAATGCATACCATATTCTACTGCAAATGGCCTGTGCTTTCTTTATGTCTTCAGCTACTGTCTCATCTAGATCTTCCCATGCTCTCAAGATAGTCCTTATACTTTTAAGCTGGAAGTTAGTGAGAGAAGTGACATTATCTGACTTCTCCTTCATGTACCTTTTCCAGTATACCACTTCATCATAAGCTTTTGAGGCTTGTTGTCTTTTCTCAACAAGGTCTTCCAAAACAACATACATCTTGTCAAAAACCATGTGAGTTTTGAATATATCATCTAGAGTTTTAAATAACTCACAGACCAAATCATGATGTTCCTTGTTTGTTTGAATGGCAAGCTCTTTAAATTCTTCTTGGGAAAACTTGGAAAATGACGACGAAGTTGCACTTGCAGTTGCATCTTCACACTGTCTTTCTAATACTGCAACCTTTTGAACTAAAGTGGGATTAACAGTATTTTCTCTGTATAGTTCTTCACTAAGAGCAACATTTTTCCCTTGAAGTTCATCATACTTATTCTCATGTTGTACGTTAAGTTATTTCAGCTCCTCCTTTAGACTGACAATATTTGCTTTATGTTTGTCAAACTCTCGGTTCAAAGTGTTGACAGCATCAAAATTGGCACCTGTAAAAGAACCTAAAACAGATGCAGAATCTGCAGCATATGCCTGTGGGTCACTTGATCTCGGGGTCCACACAACCTCATTTGTAACATATATGTCCATATCACTTTACTCCCTATTCCTCTTCTTACCCTTCTTTACCACTGATCTATCAGTTTTACTGTACCGATATTCACCCAGGGATATGAAAAAATATTCATTGAACTCATCCCTTATTTCATCAATGGGGGGAATACTAATGCCTATGGATATCAAAGAATAGGTATGAGTTGTGGTGTGAGAGGGTATAGCGATAGTAATAGGGGAAGTGGATGGAGAAGAGGTAGCATTCTGAGCAAGAATGACTTCAGGGGCTGAAGAAAATCTAGGAATAGAAGTTTCCATAGATGAAACTTGCAAAGAATTAGCATTTAGTGATGATGGTGAAATTCCTGAATTTTTCTCAGGCACGGGGGATGATACTGAGCTGAATGAACGAATATGCAATTGGATTTTGAAAACTAGTGGTACAATAGATGAAGGAAAGGGCATATCCACATAAACATGTGTAATAGATTTAGGAAGACTAGTGGAACCTTGGTAAAGCTGGGTCATAAAAGGTGTCACAGTAGAGCGATCAGATAACGAAGATAAATCTATAATTGTTGAGAGAAGTAATGCAGAAGACGATGGTCCAGACTGGGAATAAGGATGTGGTTGTGGAAAAGGTGATGAAGCTTTTCCATTGCTACCATTAAGCAAAGTAGTAGGATTTTGTAAATAATTAGCATTTCCAGTTTCAACGGTAACAGGAATAGGAGAAACCCTCTCATCCTCTTCCTCTGAATGAGTCAAGTCTATAGTAGAAACGAGGATGGAGATTTCCAACCTTTTGGAAGGTTGCTCCTCAACCTAAGTTTGTTCAGATTGAGTCTTTTCATCCACAGTGGTCACTTGAGCAACTTCAGCTAGCTGAGAGGTTGCAACTTCCTTAGTATCTAGTGTTGAATTCATTTTGCTCAATTTTTTCTTGATCTGCTCTGAAGTTTGCAAATAGGCATTGACCTACTCATCCACAGATATCTAGGGAACTTCTTCCATGGGAGATTTTCCTTTACCTATGTTTGCACTAGTTCCAGTGGATACATTTGTGGATGCCAAAGCCTCCTTTTTCGCAGCTTTAGCCTCCCTTTCTTCCCTGTCTTTTATCACCCTTTCTAGAATGTCCAACTCCATAGACCTGTAATGTTTTACTCTATCCCTGATTTCCTTCTAGTACTGCAAGATATGAATTTTCTCTTCTTTTCTCTTATCCCTCGCCAAGACTTTAGAAAAAGTATCTACTCCCTGATAAATGAAATCAACAGGAATTTCTTCATGAGCATATCCTGTTTTAAAATGGTTTTGCTTGAGGTGAAGGTCAACAATACCCTTGGGATCATGTTGCATTTTACTAGAAAATCTAAGCTTGAGTGACACTATGTGGTCACTAAGCTTTGATTCCCAAGTATAAGTGGGTATGCTTAAGGATCCAAGGTTAATAGGAAACTTAGGTCAAACTTTCCTTTTTGGTGCAGCACATTTTTTGTAAATCCCCTCTATAACTATTTGAAATGAGATCTCCTCAAGGGCCAACCCATCCACCACAACCTTAGGATACATATGAGCAACAGTGTTGCAGTAAAGCCTAATATAGGTCAATGATTCACCAACATAACAATCTCCCATAGTGACTATGAGAGATTTTGCTTGAGGTGAGAATGCAGGGGCTTCTTTGTTGAAAATCAAGAAATACACCCGACCAAGGAAACTCTCATATATATATCATAAAACCTGGTTACATAATTTGTATCCCATAGCTCAGAATGATAAATATGCACAGTTGGGGCTGGTCATACCCAACTCCATCCCATATTGGGGAAACGGGATTCAGCACAGAAGATATCCACAATAAAGGAAGTAAGATAAAAGTTGGGATTTTTCTTAGCAGTGGCTTTCTAGAACTCTTGTATGGCACTTTTGAGTTCAAGTGATAGGATTGAATCGCAAGCGAAAGATTCACCTATAGTTATGACGTGGTGAGCAATGGGGGCCCATTCTTTCTTGAAGAAGGAATAGTTGGGGAGACCATAAATCCTGCATAACATCATTGCAAGCAGGGAATAAGGTTCCTTGAACCATTCAATGGGGTAAAGGTAATGTTTCCTTTTGGCAAAATTGTGCGGTTCAGCCATCCAGGATTTCAGCATTAATAAAGTCTGGATCAAGGAGCTGCGTAAAAGGTTTAAACGTCTAAATTCTCACAAAGGTTTTGGAGCGAAAATTGGCCAATTGCGTTCCAATGCTGGTGTTAAAGGAACGGTCTTTCAGGTTAGCATGGTCTATAATCCATCTAAATACATCATTATAAGGGAGGACGGTCAGTATAGTAGCAATCATATAAAGGCCAAAGTCCCTAATTCTCTCATCAACTAGTTGATTACTCTAGAAATCTGAGAGGTCATTATCATCAAAGATGGAATAAACTCGGTGTTAGATTTTTATCATTCAAGCTAGCATTATATTAGGATTTTTGACTGGGAGAATAACATGCACAACAATAAACACAAGAGACAAGAGACACAAAAAAAATTCCTTGGGGAAACCATAAAGGAGAAAACCGCGCAACTTCCTGAGAGATAGAATGAGCACCAATAGCAAAAGTAAAACCCGAAAACATAAAGATGAGCTCCGACAATAGTTGTCTCTTTCTCTGATCCCAGCTTCTTCTCTCTCACTCATGCACCCATTGAGTGAGTGTGTGTGTGATAAATAGAGAGTCTCACTCTCTATTTATATTATTTCGTTCACTTAACATTTAACCCAGTTATGTAGGCTCGAGTAATCCTAACT
Organism: Pseudotsuga menziesii; assembly: GCA_001517045.1. Classification (NCBI taxonomy): domain Eukaryota; kingdom Viridiplantae; phylum Streptophyta; class Pinopsida; order Pinales; family Pinaceae; genus Pseudotsuga; species Pseudotsuga menziesii. The sequence continues at coordinate 150,462 of LPNX010294866.1, read as the reverse complement.
CAGTTATGTAGGCTCGAGTAACCACAACTGGAGTACTAATGAAAAGAAAAGAAACCTGATCTAGATATAAACTACTCCGAAAAGGATACTGGGTTGATCTGTAGGTAAACCAGATGTGTAAGCGGAAAAGTACCTTTCATTCAATCAACAAAAATGTAAATCAAATTAGAAGCTCATCACTTAATTCACAGCGAATTAATGAAAATCAATTAGTTAGTGACTTAAGATTCTATCCTTCTAAATAAACCTGCATAGCACATGTAAGTTGAAAAACAAACATATTATGTTGTTGAATGTTGTTGTTCAATTATTCACAGAAATAGACAAAGACAATTCATAAAATAAATTGTATCAAACTTTGTCAATGCATAGATAAATAACAGAGATAAATATGAGTTAAATAAAACACATTTAATAATTGTAAATAACTCACAGCATTATTTGTCCATTTGAAATAAAGAAGATTGAAATCTGTTTGAAGAAATTCATTCAGACAAATACAAGAGATAAGAAATGAGAATACTATATTGATTTGAAGTCCAGTAACAAATTACATAAACCATATGAATAACTAGAGTTGTTCTCTCAATCTCCTATATCAGTATTCCTTCTTCCAAAAGTCCAAAAAAAAGTCCTTGATACATTCGAAATCACCCTCTTAAATAATTATTACAAAAAAAAATGGATTTCCCCATAAAAGGGATCAAAGCATAACAAACCTAATATCCCAAGAAATCTATCCACATCTTCCAGATATAGAGAATCTCCTCAATATCAGGTTAAATGGAAGATTCAATGCCAAGCTGGGCATTGCACTTATAATATTCAATTTCATTCTTAGCCAGTTTATGCCAAAATCGGATATAAATGTGGATCTTTCTCTCCACCGCAAATGGATGTCTGATCAATGGATCTACATCGTGGATGCTGACATGGTCAAGTTCCCTTGTATTCTTCTCTCTTTCATCCCTTCATTGATCCACTTGCTCAACCATCAATCCAGGAGGATAGGCGTTTTCAATAAGCACCATTGCAAGAAAGGTCAGTTCATCCATAATGTTGTCAACTACATACCATGTTCTGCTGCAAATGTCCTGTGCTTTCTTTATGGCTTTAGCTACTATCTCATCTAGATCTTCCCATGCTCTCAAGATAGTCCTAATCCTTTTAAGCTGGAAGTTATTGAGAGAAGTGACATTATCTGGCTTCTCCTTCATGTACCTTTTCCAGTCTACCACTTCATCATAAACCTTTGAGGCTTGTTGTCTTTTCTGAACAAGGTCTTCCTGAACAACAAACATCTTGTTGAAAACCATGTGAGTTTCAAATATATCATCTAGATTTTTAAATAACTCATAGACAAAATCATGATGTTCCTTGTTGGTTTGAATGGAAAGAGCCTTAAATTCTTCCTGGGAAAACTTGGAAAATGACGATGAAGTCGCACTTGCAGTTGCATCTTCACACTGTCTTTCTAATACTACAACATTTGGAACTAAAGTGGCATTAACATTCTTTTATCTTTGCAGTTCTTCACTGAGAGCAACATTTTTCCCTTGAAGTTCATCATACTTATTCTCATGTTGTCTGTTAAGTTGTTTTAGCTCCTCCTTTATACTAACAATTTATGCTTTCTATTTGTCGAATTCTCAATTCAAAGTGTTGATAGCATCAAAATTGGTGCCTTTAAAAGAATCTAAAACAGATGTAGCATATGCCTACGGGTCACTTGATCTTGGGGTCCACACAACCTCATTTGTAATAGATACGTCCATATCACTTTGCTCCATGTTCCTCTTCTTACCCTTCTTTACCACTGATCTATCAATTTTATTGTACCAATATTCACCCAGGGATATGACAAAATATTCATTGAAATCATCCCTTATTTCATCAATGGGGGAAATACTAATGCCTGTGGATATCAGAGAAGAGGTATGAGTTGTGGTGTGAAAGGGTAGTCATAGTAATAGGGGAAGTGGATGGAGAAGAGGTACAATTCTGAGCAAGAATTACTTTAGGGGTTGAAGAAAAGCTAGGAATAGAGGTTTCGGTGGATGAAACTTGCAAAGAAGTAGCTTTTAGTGATGATGGTGAAACTGCTGAAGTTTTCTCAGGAACAGGGGATGATACTAAGATGAACGAAGGAATATGCAATGGGATTTTGAAAGCTGTTTGTATAGAAAATGAAGGAAAGGGCATCTCAACATAAACAGGTGTAATAGATTCAGGAATACTAGTGGCATCTTGGTAAAGCTGGGTCATAAAAGGTGTCATAGTAGAGCCATCAAATAACGAAGATAATGCTATAATTGATGAGAGTAGTAATGCAGAAGAGGATGGGGTAGACTGGGAATAAGGCTGTGGTTGTGGAAAAGGTGATGAATCTTTTCCATTACTACCATTAAGCAAAGTAGTAAGATTCTGTAAATCATTACCATTCCTAATTTCAATAGTAACAGGCACAGCAGAAACCCTCTCATCCTCTTCCTCTGAATGAGTCAAGTCTATAGTAGAAACGAGGATGGAGATTTCCAACCTTTTGGAAGGTTTCTCCTCCACCTGAGTTTGTTTAGATTGAGTATTTTCATCTACAGTGGTCACTTGAGCAGCTTCAGCTAGCTGAGAGGTTGCAACTTCCTGAGTATCTAGTGCTGAAGTCATTTTGCTCAGTTTCTACTTGATCTACTCTGAAGTATGCAAATAGGCCTTGACCTGCTGCTCCACAGATGTTTGGGGAACTTCTTCCATGGGAAATTTTCCTTTACCTGTGTCTGCACTGGTTCCAATGGATACATTTCTAGATTCCAGAGCCTCCTTTGCCGCAGCTTTAGCTTCCCTTTCTTCCCTGTATTTTATCACCCTTTCCAGAATGTCCAAGTCCATAGACTTGTAATGTTTTACTATGTCCCTGATTTCCTTCTGGTATTGCAAGATATGACTTTTCTCTTCTTTTCTCTTAGCCCTCACCAATACTTTAGAAAAAGTATCTACTCCCTGATAAATGAAATCATCAGGAATTTCTTCATGAGAATATCTTGTTTTAAAATGGTTCTGCTTAAGGTGAACATCAACAATCCCCTTGTGATCATGCTGCCTTTTACTAGAAAATCCAAGCTTGAGTGACACTATGTGGTCACTAAGCTCTGATTCCAAAGTAGAAGTGGGTATGCTTAACGATCCAAGGGTAATAGGAAACTTAGGCCAAACTTCCCTTTTTGGTGCAGCACATTTTTTGTAAATCCCCTCTATAACTGTTTGAAATGAGATCTCCTCAAGGGCCAACCTATCTGGCACAACCTTAGGCAACATATGAGCAGTGTTACTACCATAAACCCTGATATAGGTGAATGATTCACCAACATACCAGTCTCCCATAGTGGCTATGAGAGCTTTTTCTTCAAGTGAGAATGTAGGGTATTCTTTGTTGAAAATCAGGAAATACACCCGCCAAGGAAACTCTCACATATATCATAAAAACTGGCTACATAATTTATATCCCATAGCTCATAATTATAAATATGCATAGGTGGGGCTGGTAATACCCAACTCCATCCCATATTGGGGAAATAGAATTCAGCACAGAAGGTATCCACAATAAAGGCAGCAAGATAAAAGTTGGAATTTTTCTTAGAAGTAGCTTTTTGGAACTCTTGTATGGTGCTTCTGAGTTCAAGTGCCAGGATTGAAGCCCAAAGGAAATATTCACCTATAATTCTGACATGGTGAGCAATGGGGCCCCATTCTTTCTTAAATAAGGAATAGTAGGGGAGACCATAAAGCCTGCATAACATCGTTGCAAGTAGGGAATAAGGTTCCTTGAGCTATTCAATGGGGTAAAGGTCATCTTTCAATATGGGAAAAATTGCGCGGTTCAGCCATCCAGGATTTCAGCATTTGATCGAAATTGAACCTAGACTTGGCATCATTAATAAATTTTGCATCAAGGAGCTATGTAAAATCTTTAAGGGCGTAAATTCTCACAAAGGTTTCGAATCAAAAATTGGTTGGTTGCGTTCTAATACTGGTGTTAAAGGAACGGTCTTTCAGGTTACCATGGTCTATAATCCATCTAACCGCATCGTTATAAGGGAGGACGGCCGATCTAACAGCAATCATATGAAGGCCAGAGTTCCTAATTCTCTCATAAACGAGTTTATTACTCTAGAAGTATGAGAGGTCATTATTATCAAAGACGAAATAAACTCAGGACCATTCCAACTGATATGTTTCAAACATTTGCCCACTGTTATCAGAGAAAACACCAAAATTTGGGTCTTTGGTAAACATGTCTTTGTGGAGGTTTTTGCTCCTGGTAATTTGGGGGGTTTTGGATGTTGCCATGTCCTGTTTGAATGCACATACCAGAAATAAAAATTGAATTATATAGGAAGCACAGTAAACAATTCAAATCATGAGAAGGCAAATTGATAACCAACCTGAAACTGTAGTAAACACTGTCGAAATTGCTTGGTAAAATATGGAGGTAAATCCACGCGGCATAGAAAATTACAACGGTAAAAAACAGTCAAAAAAACCATAAATAAGACCACCATATTTATAATTCCTAAGTAATAATACAGACCATAGGATTAGGGTGAAAAGAATGGTCAAGATCAAGCTTTGTGGGATGCAAGGGCCAATCATGAAATTCGAAAATTTTATTAGTCCCTTCGTAACCCACATTCCACATTTTGCAATATGAAGGATGCAGAATCACAAAATAGTGAAAGATTTATTCAATCGGATCCACACCCCGCATTCCGCATTTTGTGGGATGCAGGTTGCAGACACAAACAAACCAAACGATTAAGAAATGATATCTCTGCAACTCGCTTTCCACAAAATGTGGGATGCAGATTGTGGATCGATGAAAGCATATTTAACAAACAAAATACTTTTCACATCCCACATTCTGTATTTTGCGGTATGTGGGTTGTGGGATGCAAAAAATCAAAATATTCAACTAAAAGATCCTGCACTCTGCAACTTGTGGGCTGTGGGATGTGGGACAACCAAGCACTTCAAAGCAAACAGTCTTTCCGTAATTTAAAACAAACAAATGAGGCATGATTTTTCTATGAAATTTGGTTGAGTTTGGGAATTCCATGAGTCAATAAAAATGTAACAGAAGCCTACAATATCACAAAGGATATTACCAAGTTACCTTCATATGTGTGATTGGGCTCTCATGTCAACATAACATGGGATCTGTTGTACCTACATCAAATGGCGACTTGCTGGAAGAACCAGTTATCTCTGCACAACAATAACCTTTTCCAATTGAACGTGTCAGTAGACAAAATATTAACTCTCAAGAAATGTTAATATATTAATGTAACCATTCAAGAATTATCAAAACTTTTAATGCACTTCCATCCATAGTCATTTTTTTTAAAAGTTACAACTCTGATTCAGATGTCATTGGAGGATCGAGATCATTTGAACTCAGGATGACATAGGCATGCAGTTTAAAGTTCAACCTGGGGTTAGGCCTTCACCACTTTTGGGTTTTACATAGAGGACACTGAAACCAATATTTGTTTCTTCCCCTTCTTTTTTTTCTTTTTTTTAAAGAAATGACAGCAAAATTGCAATGACATAGGACCATTTTCCCATGTTTTGGTGATCAATCCCATTCACAAACTTGACCTGGAAACTAAACAAGTCGGCTCGGTAAGGAGGCCTCTTGTCTTCTAGCTATATGGCCGAAAGAAACTACCATGGCTTGGTTACCATCTGATGATAGTTTTTTTCCAAAATCAAGCCTATGATTATATTAAGGTTGGCCTTAGATAGGACACCCTTGTCCTAATGCAGAGTACTTTCTTGTTTGGGAATAACTGGGGTTCTAATTTTCATATGGATTACAAGACACTGCCATGGCTTGGTATCCACATGATGGCAACATTACTCATTGATGCTTTGTAGATAATGAATGAGCAGACCTATGATAGGATCTACCATCTTCTAGAAAAGTGGAAGCCAACTCCCCATAATGTATGGAAAATATGTCATTCCATTGAGCACTTATGAACATAATGAGCTAGATTGTGATGAGACCCCTCATCTTACAATCCATATGACAAAATGTATGGCCATAGTTGAATTCCAAAGGGTAAGACTAACTGGGCTATAAATATTTGCCACAGTACTCTAATGATACCTCAGACAGGATGAACCTTTTCCTCCACAACTATCATCATAGAGTAGGGCATGTAGAATCTATTAACCTAGATGAGAAGGAATTAATACAAAATTCTCCAAATATGGTTATCATTCAGATTAAACAGATCTTGATACGAGTTAGAAAACATAGAAACTCACAAATCTGTTTTGGTTGAGAGTACTGAATAGTGAGAAAACCTAATTGCTCATTATTGCCAAGGGTGTAGATATTACCAAAAGTTACCAAAATCAAGAAAACATTAAGAAAATAAAAGGAAAATAACACACCAAACCTATATACAGGGTTGAACCAACCTTTTCAAACAAAGTACTTCTTGAGGAGAAAAACATTCACTGGGTAGGTGTCAACAACACCTTCCAGTGTTTGTAGTTGAACCGTACTAGGAACAATATTTTTTGTAACAATGAATGGTCCTAGCCAAATTTAGTGAAACTTGGTGTACTATTTGTTGTCCTTGTGTTGTTTGTCCCATATCAAAACTAAATCTCCCACTGAGAAGTCTTTGTCTGATGAAGAACTCTCATCAAACCATTTCTTAACCAACTGTTTATGTTGGTATAATTTATTCTTGGCTTTGTCTCTATCCTCTTCTAACTTGAGCAGAGAATCAATCCTCTACTGTAATGGGGAAGAGTCACTCTCTTGGATGGATTGGGTCAATGGCAACGAAGGAATGCTGAGATTAGCTGGCAGGATAGCTTCCTTGCCATAAACAAGAAAATAAGGGGAGTTACCAAGGGCTTCCTTTGGGGTGATTCAATCTGCCCAAAGAGCATAGTAAATTTGGGTGTGCCAGTATTTATGGTGTGAAGCCACTGTCTTCTTAAGGATGCTTATCAAGTGTTTGTTTGAATATTCTGCAAGCCCATTGCCCTGAGGATATTAATTAGTGGAAATATTAAGCTTAATCCCCTTTTCAAGGGCATAGCTAGTCAGGTCAATGGATTGGAAATATGAGGCATTGTCAAAAACAAGATACTCAAGGCTGCCAAACCTGGTGATTATCTAATTTTCAAGGAAAGAGATTACCTAGTTCGTGTTACAGAGCCTCAAAGGCACTGCTTCCACCCACCTCATAAAATAGTTAGTGGTTGTCAGGATGTATTTATGTTGTAATGAGGATACAGGGTTGATGGGTTCGATGAAATCCAATCGCAACTGCTGAAATGGGAATTGGACTGCTACTCATTGCAAGGGGTAAGCAGGATTCTTAACTTTTCCAATGCACTTCTGGAAAGGCTCACATTTTCTGACAAATGAATGAGCATCTCTTAATAGGGTAGGCCAATAGTATCCTTCCTTGATGATTTTATGAGCCATTGTATCACCTGAGAAGTGTCCACCTGCAGGTCCTACATGAAATTGAAACAAGAAATCATCAGTCTGATCCTTTTCCAGGCATCTAAGAAACACTCCATCATAATTATTCCTAAAGAGAACATCATCAATAAGTTGGTAAGGGGTTGGTTTCATCCTTAATGCTCTATGTTTTTTGGGATCTAGGGTTTCAGGAGAAAACCCATTATGAAGAAAGAATTTGGTGTCATCATACCATTCAGACGCTACAGTTTCAAGTGCATTAACAAAACATGTAGGAGTATCCTCTTCCTGTTCCCAATCAATTTGCTAATTTTCAAAGTCATTTGACTGGGCAGTGAGCTGACACAAACCTTGTCCTCTGACAATCTTTGCAGGCTTTATCTCCAGATCATATTCTTGAAGGGCGGTCATCCAGTGAGCTCTCTTTTCTCCCAACTCCTTTTGGACGAGGACATTGCAAATCGCCGCGTAAGGGACAATCACCTTAGTCCTTGACTTCAAAAGATAAGGCCCGTAATGTTTTACTGATTTATATACTGTGTAGGATTTTTTGTCAACCTAGGAGTAATTGAGTTTATCTCCTTTGAATGTAGAACTCATGAATGAAATTGGGATCTCGGCGCCCTCATGATTTTTCTATGTTAGGATAGCTGCATAAGAAAAGTCAGTAGCAAACATATATAATATAAAGTATTTACTGAAATATGGGGACATAAGAGCAGGTGCTTCTACTATGGATTTCTAAATTTTAGTAAATGCATTTTTCTGTTCATTGGACCACTTAAATGGTACATCCTTTTTGACTAAAAATTGCAGAGGTTTAACCACTTGATAAAAATTTGGAACGAATCTTTGAACAAAATTAATATTACCCAAGAATGATAACATTGTTTTCCGAGAGTTAGGGAGGCCGATATTGGAGATTGCTTCAGCACGTTCTTAATCGATGATCATACCTTCCTTCGATACGAAACCCAACAGCCTACCTTCTGTTACTGCAAAGATGAACTTCTTGGGGTTGAGGGAGATGTTGAATTTCCTCCACCTTTCAAATACCTGCTTTAAGGTAGACAAATGATCCTATCATTTTTTAGAGTAAATGGTAACATCATCTAGGTACACAACGACAGAATTGTGGATCAAGCCCCTGAAATTTATGTCCATAGCTCTCTAGAACGTGGATCCTACATTTATTAGTCCAAATGGCATTCGTCTGTATGTGAACATTCCCCAAGGGGTTCGGAAAGAAGTTTTAAGTTGATCGTTGGGAGCAACCAGGACTTGGTTGTAGCTAGAAAAAACATCTCCAATTCAGCTACTTTCTATAGGATCTTCTCCATTGGAGGAACATGATACTTGTCTTTCTCAGAGGCCCGATTGAGATTCCTGAAGTCTACGCAGAGTCTGATTTCCCCATTATTTTTATGAACAGGAACCAAATTAGCTATCCACTGTGTGTTCCTGATGGGAAATATGATCATGGCCAAGAGCAGCTTGTCTAGTTCTTTCTTGACAGCAGGCTCCAGACTAGGGTGCATTTTCCTCAATTTCTACTAATAGGGATTTACCTCATGTTTCATGGGGATGTTATGATGCATGATGGTAGTATCAAAATTCCTGAGTTCATCATATGAAGGAAAAAACATCTTTAAATAATTCCCTGCACAGATTGATAAAACCTCTTCTTTCATCACGACAACAATGTATTCCAAGATTGATAAAGCGGGATTCGTACTCTGTTCCCAAGTTAACAGGGATGTGATTCAAGGTTGAGCTTTGAGTCTTGTATTTGATGGTCTGTCTAAATTTATCTTTTAAATCATAGAACTTCTCCAGACTGATGACAAACTTGGGGATGATGTTGGAAGGATCAGATAGAGACTTCTAGTGATCGGCTTCATCGATAGCCATACCCTCAAAGGTATTTTGGACTGACAGGAATTCATGTATTTGGTGGTCATCATCAAACACTTTCCAACTTGTGACATTGTTGGGTATTGAGGGTCTGTACATCAGTTCGATAGAGAAGGTTTGTGGAGACAAACCTTCGGGCGAGATTAGTCTAGATGCAGTATTGGCTAACAAATCTGCGTCAAAGTTCTGTGATCTAGGAACATATTTAATATTAAATGTTGAGAAAGAATTAGTCATATCCCTGATTAATTGTTGGTAATTAACTAGATGTGGAGCTAGACAATGTATCTGATTTTGTACTTGTTTCACAATGATTTTGGAGTCTCCTACGCAATCAATTTCTTTCTCACCCATATCTATAGCTTTCCTGAATCCTTGGACTAATTCCTCGTACTCAACCACATTACTAGTACATTCAAATTCCAACCTATAGGAAATCATTGTTTTGACCCCTTTAGGATCAATAAGTACACCTCCTGCACCTGCTCCTTCCCTTGATATGGATCCATCAAAAAACAAAGTCCAAACTATAGGATCAATTTTGAAATTGGTACTTACATTATATACATTATGAACAATAGTGCTAGAGAATGGGACAGATGTGAGATGAGTTATCTGAGAGTGTTTCTTCTCATTCTCCTTTGGTGTGACATCAGCAGGAAAGACTCCAAAAAAAGTATCAAATGTGAAATGTTCAATTTGATTGTTAAATAAGGAGACAGATTCATTGGAACCGTCGAAATCAGTTACAGTTTGTTTCATGAATGGTTCCCTGTCAACTTTGAGTTTGTTCTGCTACCCATTAAGAGGCAACCACAAGTGGGACCAATCATTAGCAAAGTAGCCTTTAAGTTTCTCTGACCAATCTTGACTCAGCCACATACCGTAAGTCTCTGGAATATCCACAATCACAATATCGATAGTTTGATGAATCCAAGGATCTGCAGATAATCTGAGAAGAACATTACTTAGCCTCCCCACAACTTTAACCTTGGATCTATCTAATTGCACAATTTGAATAGGATAGGTTTCCCAGGTGGCATTGAGTTTCTTGCACACAAAAAGGGGCATAACATTGGATGAAGCACCTGATTATACCATACAGTTATGCACGTTCCTGTTAAATATTTCAAAGCTAAGTAAGAAGGGAGAAGTGCCCTTGCTTCCCGATTTTGGATGGTTTGGTCGGGGAGCAGAATCAAAATTATTATTTTGAGCTTCTCGGGGTTGTTTTATGATCATTATTTTGGGAAAGGAATCCCTTATGGAATGGATTTTGAGAATATCAAATAAATATATGTTTTCTTTGACTCTTTTAAGTTCCTTGGCCAAGTTGTATTCTGGCTCAGGAATGAGGGTGTCCTTTTGGGCTTGAGTCTTACCTTTGCTAGGGGTCTGTGTCATAGGAGATTATTCCTGGGGAGGTGGCCCTTTAGACCTGGTATTGTGTGTGTTCTCTAGGTTAAAAACTATGTCAGGTTCTTCTTGTGTGTTCTCTATGTTAAAAACTATGTCAGGTTCTCCTTCTTCTTCTTCTTAAAAGAAGCTCACAGAGCTGACCTGTTGGTCATCTTCCTATTTCGCTTGGGGAGATTGTGAGTCTTGAGTAGACTGATATTCAAAGGGTTAGGGAATGTCTTGTGTTCCTGAAGCTAAGGCTTTCAATATAGAGAAGATCTCTTCTGAAGCAAACCCCTCGCTGGGATTTAGAGGTGATGGATTCTGAGGAGGTTGATTTGGTCTCCTAAAAGGTGGCCTATTGAATCCCCTATTGTTTGATTGATTTTCATTGCTTGTCTTCTTGAGATATACCATCTTGTTTGACATGATTTGAAGGAGCTTCTTCACTTCACTCATGTTGAATGGATCTTGACTAGTAGTAGCAGGTTTAGGGGAAAAATCACTTTTCCTGCATGAGTTAGAAGCTTGTTCAAATCTAGTGTCAATGTTGTCTTTGAGACATAACATGTCCCTTTCAACTTGGGTGGCTTCAAAAAAGGATTGTTGTAAGGAATCTTTGCGAGCGATTTTGACCCACATTTCTATTTGGGTCAGGATACCCTTAATATAATATGCAACCAGTAATTCCTCAACAGGAAGTACCGTATTTGGTATCCTACTTTTTAAATATGAAAACCGATGATCATTAATCTTTGACTCTTTATTTACGCTTATCTTCACAGAAGAGAGCTCTATGACTAACTCCTCTAGGGTCTTGTCATCCCCAAACATTTGAGTGAAGTGTTCAGAAAACACATTTCATGACGGGATGGAGCTAGCTTCTAAGGCAAAGTACTAGGTAGAATCCTTTCCCTCAAATGTGTAAGGGAATAGTCTGCAAACCACACCTTCATGTATGACATTCCTAAGTCTAATGGCTTGCATCAAGGATTTGATGTGGTCTTCCACAGATATTTTGTCATATGGATTAAATTTTGGAAGCCACTTCTCGGGGTTTTTAGGCAACCTATGCTGGTCGCCTAAGACAGACACGGCATCCCCATCTAGCCATGGCCTATTGTGATGTTTTTCAGTGATAGGAACAGATTCCGCTGAGGTGTCCAAAGATTTAGAATATGACAATTCTTCTAAGGAAGATGAAGTAGAGGGCGGAGATGGGGGAGGTCCTCCTACTCAGAAGCTATGTTAAGGAGTTGTTGAATCCCGAAACAGGGAACCTAGATCAAAACCAAGAGTAAATGGTTCGCTGAAAAGGTCATGAAATCTCTTATCGTTTTGGTCACCTAGACTTAAACTATCTTGATTATCATTTTGCGGAGGATCCTGGGTAGGATGTTCCTCGGTGAAGCGCCTTCGAATATTGGTAACGTTGTGGGAATTATCTTTCAACATTTGTTCAACTATGATGAGTCCTAGGATGGGTTATATGAGAATGTATTAGTCTAAATGCGTAGTCTGCTCTTTTCCAGGGGTAACAAGGACAATATCTAGTCCTTGTGTTATTTGTTCCCCTGATGTAGATGCATGGGCATGACTACGGGTGATGATCGGATCTCTTGCTGGAGGAGGTGTATGAGTGTTTTATTTAGGCATGATGTGTTGTCCCTCCTTCTAGCACCATTTTTTGAATCCCCAACTGTGCATCTGGTTGATATGGGTGTTTAAGGCTTGCAACACACGAAGAAAACCCAGCAAAAGGATTCAAACAATCCCACACAGGTATTGTTCTATCCTCGAGATGTTTGGGATAGTGATCTCCCACGGATGCTTTTGTAGCCTCTGCTAGCTTATGATTGGATTTGATCCACAAAGGATCTATTACCTAATTCAGGAAACAAGGAAAATGATATAAAGAATAGGAAAAATTAAAACCTGACTAGGAAAAGAATCCTGATCTAGATCTAAACTACTCTAAAAATGATACTGGGTTCATCTGTAAGTAAACCAGATGTTTAACTGGACAAGTAATTTTCATTCAATCAACAAAAATGTAAATCAAATTAGAAGCTCATCACTTAATTCACAACTAATTAATGAAAATCAATTAGTTAGCGACTTAAGATTCTATCATTCTGAATAAACTTGCATAGCATATGTAAGTTGAAAAACAAATATGTTATGTTGTTGAATATTGATGTTCAATTATTCACAGAAAGCGATAAAGACAGTTCATAAAATAAATTGCATGAAACTTTATTAATGCATAGATAAATAACAGAGATAAATCTGAGTTAAATAAAACACATTTAATAATTGTAAATAACTCACAGCATTATCTATCCATTTGAAATAAAGAAGATTGAAATCTGTTTGAAGAAATTCATTTAGACAAAGATAAGAGATAAGAAATGACAGTACTATATTGATTTGAAGTCCAGTAACAAATTACATAAACCATATGATCAACCAGAGGTGTTCTCTCAATCTCCTGTATCAGTCTTCATTCTTCCAAAAGTCCAAAAAAAAATCCTTGATACATTCGAAATCACCCTCTTAAATAATTATTACAAAAAGAATGGATTTCCCCATAAAGGGGATCAAAGCCTAAACAAAGCTAATATCCCAAGAAATACCTCCACATCTTCCAGATACAGAGCAACTCCTCAGTATCAGGGTAAATCGCATATTCAATGCCAAGTTGGGCATTGCACTTATAATCTTCAATTTCATTCTTAGCGAGTTTATGCCAAAATCAGATAAAAATGTGGATCTTTCTCTCCAATGCAAATGGTTGTCTAATCAACTTATCTAGATCATGGATGTTGACGTGGTCATGTTTCTTGATCTTCTTCTCTCTTTCATCCCTTCGGCGCTCCACTTGCTCAACAATCAATCCAAGTGGAAAGGCGTTTTCAATAAGCACCATTGCAAGAAAGATCAATTATTCCAAAATGTTGTCAACTGCATACCATCTTTTGCTACAAATGGCATGTGCTTTCTTTATGGCTTCAGCTATTGTCTCATCTAGATCTTCCCCCACTCTCAAGATATTCTTGATACTTTTAAGCTGGAAGTTAGTGAGAGAAGTGACATTATCTAGCTTCTCCTTCATGTACCTTTTCCAGTCTACCACTTCATCATAAGATTTTGAGGCTTGTTATCTTTTCTCAACAAGGTCTTGCAGAACAACAAACATCTTGTCAAAAACCATATGAGTTTCAATGATATCATCTAGAGTTTTAAATAACTCATAGACCAAATCATGATGTTCCTTGTTTGTTTGAATGGCAAGATCTTTAAATTCTTCTTGGGAAAACTTGGAAAATGAAGATGAAGCTGGACTTGCAGTTGCATCTTCACACTGTCTTTCTAATACTACAACCTTCTGAACTAAAGTGACATTAAAAATATTTTCTCTTTGAGGTTCTTCACTGAGAGAAACATTTTTCCCTTGAAGTTCATCATACTTATTCTCATGTTGTATGTTAAGCTGTTTCATCTCCTCCTTTAGACTGACAATTTCTACTTTATGTTTGTCAAATTCTCGGTTCAAAGTGTTGACAACATCAAAATTGGTGCCAGTAAAAGAACCTAAAATAGATGCAGCATATGCATGTGGGTCACTTGAACTTGGGGTCCACACAACCTCATTTGTAACAGATATGTCCATATCACTTTACTCCCTATTCCTCTTCTTACCCTTGTTTACCACTGATCTATCAGTTTTACTATACCAATATTCACCCAGAGATATTAAAAAATCTTCATTGAACTCATCCCTTATTTCATCAATGGAGGGAATACTAATGCCTATGGATATCAGAGAAGAGGTATGAGTTGTGGTTTGAGAGGGTATAGTGATAGTAATAGGGAAAGTGGATGGAGAAGAGGTAGCATTCTGAGCAAAAATGAATTCAGGGGCTGAAGAAAATATAGGAATAGAAGTTTCTATAGATGAAACTTGCAAAGAAGTAGCATTTAGTGATGATGGTGAAACTGCTGAAGTTTTCTCAGGAACAGGGGATGATACTGAGCTGAATGAAGGAATATGCAATGGGATTTTGAAAACTAGTGGTACAGTAGATGAAGGAAAGGGCATATCCACATAAACAGGTGTAATAGATTAAGGAAAACTAGTCAAAACTTGGTAAAGCTGTGTCATAAAAGGTGCCACAGTAGAGCCATCAGATAACGAAGATAAAGCTATAATTGTTGAGAGAAGTAATGCAGAAGATGATGGTCCAAACTAGGAATAAGGCCGTGGTTGTGGAAAAGGTGATGAAGCTTTTCCATTTCTACCATTAATAAAAGTACTAAGATTATGTAAATAATTGCCATTCCCAATTTCAATGGTAACAGGCACAGGAGAAACCCTCTCATCCTCTTCTTCTGAATGAGTCAAGTCTATAGTAGAAACGAGGATGGAGATTTCCAACCTTTTTGAAGGTTGCTCCTCAACTTGAGTTTGTTCATATTGAGTCTTTTCATCCACAGTGGTCACTTGAGCAGCTTTAGCTAGCTGAGAGGTTGCAACTTCCTAAGTATCTAGTGCTAGATTCATTTTGCTTAATTTTTGCTTGATCTACTCTGAAGTGTGCAAATAGGCCTTAACCTGCTGCTCCACAGATGTTTGGGGACTTTCTTCCATGGGAGATTTTCCTTTACCTGTGTCTACACTGGTTCCAATGGATACATTTGTGGATGCTAGAGCCTCCTTTGACGTAGCTTTAGCTTCCCTTTCTTCCCTGTATTTTATCACCCTTTCCAGAATGTCCAACTCCATAGACCTGTAATGTTTTACTCTGTCCCTGATTTCCTTCTTGTACTACAAGATATGAATTTTCTCTTCTTTTCTCTTATCACTCACCAAGACTTTAGAAAAAGTATCTATTCCCTGATAAATGAAATCATCAGTAATTTCTTCATGAGCATATCCTATTTTAAAATGGTTCCGCTTGAGGTGAAGGTCAACAATCCCCTTGGGATCATGCTGCCTTTTACTAGAAAATCCAAGCTTGAGTGACACTATGTGGTCACTAAGATTTGATGCCCAAGTAGAAGTGGGTATGCTTAAGGATCCAAGGGTAATAGGAAACTTAGTTCAAACTTTCCTTTTTGGTGCAACACATTTTTTGTAAATCCCCTCTGTAACTATTTGAAATGAGATCTCCTCAAAGACCAACCTATCTAGCACAACCTTAGGAAACATTTGAGCAGCATTGTTGCAGTAAACCATGATATAGGTCAATTATTCACCAACATACCAATCTCCCATAGAGACTATGAGAGATTTTGCTTGAGGTGAGAATGTAGGGGCTTCTTTGTTGAAAATCAAGAAATACACCCGACCAAGGAAACTCTCACATATATCATAAAACTTGGTTACATAATTTGTATCCCATAGCTCAGAATGATAAATATGCACAGCTGGGGATGGTCATACCCAACTCCATCCCATATTGGGGAAACAGAATTAAGCATAGAAGATATCCACAATAAAGGCAGTAAGATAAAATTTGGGATTTTTCTTAGCAGTGGCTTTCTAGAACTCTTGTATGGCACTTTTGAGTTCAAGTGACAGGATTGAATCCCAAGGGAAAGATTCACCTATAGTTATGATGTGGTGAGCAATGGGGGCCCATTCTTTCTTGAAGAAGGAATAGTTGGGGAGACCATAAATCCTGCATAACATCATTGCAAGCAGGGAATAAGGTTCCTTGAACCATTCAATGGGGTTAAGGTCGTGTTTCCTTTGGGAAAACTTGTGTGGTTCATCCATCTAGGATTTCAGCATTAATAAAGTCTACATCAAGGAGCTGCGTAAAAGGTTTAAATGCATAAATTTTCACAAAGGTTTCGGAGCAGAAATTGGTCAATTGCATTCCAATACTAGTGTTAAAGGAATGGTCTTTCAGGTTAGCATGGTCTATAATCCATCTAACAACATCATTATAAGGGAGGATGGTCAGTATAGCAGCAATCATATGAAGGCCAGAGTCCCTAATTCTCTCATAAACTAGTTGATTACTCTGGAAGTCTGAGAGGTCATTATCATCAAAGATGTAATAAACTCGGTGTTAGATTTTTATCATTCTAGATAGCATTATCTTAGGATCTTTAAATGGTAGAATAGCATGCATAGCAATAAACACAAGAGACAAGAGACACAAAGAATTTTCCTTGGGGAAACCATAAAGGAGAAAACCACGCAACTTCCTCAGAGATAGAATGAGCACCAATGGCAAAAGTAAAACCCGAAAACATAAAGATGATCTCCGACAATAGTTGTTTCTTTATTTGATCCTAGCTTCTTCTCTCTCACTCATGCACCCACTAAGTGAGTGTGTGTGTGATAAATAGAGAGTCTCACTCTCTATTTATATTCTTTCGTTCACTTAACATTTAACCCAGTTATGTAGGCTCGAGTAATCCTAACTCAGTTATGTAGGATCGAGTAACCACAACTAGAGTACTAATGACCCGACTTGACATTAACTCACCAGGGCCAACTTCTCTAGGAGAGTCTAATAACCCTAGTGCCCCACAACTGTGGGGACTTTTTCCTCTGATCAACAAGGAGGGTTGGCCTGGAATCAATTGTGGGGACTATTTCCTTGACTTACAATGGAGGGTTAACCTTAATGACTTTACATGACTTGTCTACATTATTGAATCTCCTGATTAGAACATCGGGGCATGACATGACTCAATTATATTACAGATACTTCCCGGAATAAACATCGGGGTACAATACATAAGATATACAAGTGAAAACATTCCAAAGTTACAAATACATCAACACTCCCTCTTAACTAGGAAGGTATTCTCTCAAAACAATTTATCAGCACAAGTCTTCTTATCGATATCATCATCAAGTCATCTTCATCGTCAAGTCTGGATCATCACTTGATCTGGATCATCATCAAGTCTGGCTCATCACTTAATCTAGATCATCATCAAGTCTAGATCATCACTTGATCTGGATCATCATTGGATCATCATCAAAGTTGGATCATCACTAGATCATCATGATCACCACTTCCACTATCTCAATCAAGTGGTGCTATCTCTTCATTCTTCTCATCACAGGAAGTTCTACAGAGCCAACCGTTTTTCATGCTAGTTGTACGCCTAGCCTCCATGTAGGTATTCAATGTCTTCAGCACTTATATCTAACCATTGAATGAACCATGTCAGAAAGGCCCACCCAGCACTTACATCTGACCATGGGAGGAACACATCCAAGAACCATGTCAGAAAGGCACGCCCAGCACTCACATCTGACCATGGGAGGAACACATCCAAGAACCATGTCAGAAAGGCACGCCCAGCACTCACATCTGACCATGGGAGGAACACATCCAAAACCCATGTCAGAAAGGCCTAGCACTCACATCTAACCTCATCTTGTTAGAAAGGCTCTACACTTACATCTGACCATGTGTAAACACATCAAGCCAGAATGGCTCTGCAGTTACATCTGACCATGTGTAAACACATCGTGCCAGAATGGCTCTGCACTTACGTCTGACCATGTGTAAACACATTGCGCCAAAATGGCTCTACACTTACATCTGACCATGTGTAAACACATTGCACTAGAATGGCTCTCAACCCTAGGCTGAGGATTCCTGGTAAATAACCAGGTGCCTCCATTCTCCCAAAGAATAGCATTCAATGCTTATATCTGATCATGTGGAAACACATCCCACAATCACCTCAGAATGGCTCAGCACTTACATCTTCCATGGAAGGAACCAATCCTCTCACCATGACAGAATGGCTCAGCCCTTACATCTGACCATGGAAGGAACCAATCCTCTCACGATGTTATAATGGCTCATGGACTCATCACTTCCCCTTGGAGGGAACCTCGATCTGCAGAACACCAACTTTCTCCCTAAAGTAATCAAACTTCACTCTGGCCATTTGTAGCATAGAATCATATTACGGCTGATTATGTCCAAGGATAACCTACAAGCTTTGCCATGACCTATTACATCTAAGGGCAACCTACAAGACCGATTATTTCTGAGCAACCTACGAGCTTCACTGGGATTTATGCTCAGACAACCTATCTCACCAGCTATGCAAGAACTCCCTCTTTTGAGAGATCTCAATCTAGATCACAAACTGGAGCTTCACTACTCCTCTCTGCATCATACAAAAAATGCAAGTCAGATCAATCAAATCAAATAGTAGTTTTCAAAAGAAACATACTACCTCCCAAATAGCAAGTGGAAACATCTTTTTCCTCGATTGTACTCAGTGCCATGCATGACTGCTTCCTACTACACCAAGAAGTGCTCTTCCTATCAATGCAACTGCCCAATCCGAATCCACATAACCCTCCAGGTTAATCTTCTAATTCAGAAGGGAGAGAGTTCCCGAACTCTTATCTTGCTATAGTCAACTCAATTCCTTTCTAAAAGTCATTCCCTGAGTGAAGTTGCTCCAGCAAAAGCTGGGTTCTATTTTTGGGGTTTGGATGGCTGCTTTTCTTTCATCCTGTAAGGGTCCGACCAGATAGATATGTTTCTCCAAGCATGAGGATTTTATTTCTATCCTGCCCAAAACAACTATATTAAAGCAGTAAGTGGGTCTGGATGTAACTTGTAAGAACATTCATTTTCTTTCGCCCAAAAGGCGGGTTCCCACTAAAGAAGATCCCATATGATACATCCAATTAGTGGGATGGAACTTGAATCCTGGAGGGAGGGCTGGATCGGAGCTATCAGAGATGAAAGAAATGTTATTAGGGGTGCCTTCAGTTAGTTACCCTTACTCCATTATCATCCCATTATTAAGCCTCACTTGAATCCGCTAACAACATTCCTTCTATAAAGGCTTACTGTTTCCTATCAGAGTTAAGGACCCATTTTCATTTTCGCCAAGGTCTTTCCTCTTAGATGAAAAAATCTCATTCTTGAACATTTGATTGAAGCAGCGCCACCTTTAATAAGGAGAATTGACCATCTTTGCTTGGGCCGGGTTCACATTCTAACTCTCTATCATCCGGATACGCCAGGTTATAACTCGCTAATTTTAGGAGGAGAAGGATGTTCCTATAAAGGAGATAATGGGAAGTATGGGTGTATGTTATGCTCTATTGTAATTAGGAGGTTACCCCAGGTGGTATTGTGAGAAAAAAACTCTTTTATGTTTTTTTATTTCTTTATATATTGTGCTTTATGTTTATGAATGTCATTTCTTTCTTTTTATGTGCATTATTCGTGGTGAAAGTATCCTAACAAGTGGTATCAGAGTGCTTTTCTAGGTAGCACCTATGCCAGATCTAAGTAAGGATAAGGACAGTCGGTCCTGCATGCCCAATCTATTAAAATGAGGAGCAAGTGGCTCTCAAATTCCTCAATGGAGCGATGCGTTTATTTAATCATCTTTTTGTTCTTTTCCTCTCCCTAATCAAAGCTTCTGAAACCAGTTGGGTGGATGGAAATAGAAAAGTAAATTATACCTATAGTCGATGCCAGGAGTCAGTATGAGCTAGAAGGTGCAGCATGAACCTATAGTCACATGGAAGCTCTACTCAGTGCATGAATGTACTTATAGTAAGTCACCTCTACTCATCAAAACTCTACTTTGTGCATGAATAGACGTACGTGCTACAGGGTTAGTTCTCTACAACCAATACTAAGTTACCAGTTGTAAGTGAGTGACCACCAGTCATAGATCCCCTCCAATAGGTGTCCATGCCGAGTTATACGTTACCTAGACTACGTTACCTAGACTTCGTGCCCACTAGTCCACTCCCATGCATGTTACCTTATAGCTGCTTATCCATATGCTTATTACTATTACCGTGGAAAATACGATAGCTAAAGTACACGCATGCTGCGCATTATAGGCTTTCCAATAGTTTCACAATAGGCTTTCCTTCCCTCGTGCGGATGCCAATTCCTTCCATCCAGCTCCTTACTCTCTGTCTTCCCTTAGCGACTAGCTAAAACGCGTGGATAAATGATACATACCAAAGAAGCTGGTCGAACACAAAGAGGCTGGTAAATTTAAGGTTACCCCAAAACAGATGGGAATATGTGCTTTTAAGGTGGCTTTGTGCATGCAGTTCATGGATGGCTTATGTGAACGGGGGAACATCGTTTATATGTGATGGGAACGGATGGCTTATGGGACATCACCTCTATGTTTACTGTAATGCCTTTTGTTAACCGATGGCTTCTGGTCAGGGGAACCGTGGGGGGTCTCTGTTAATTGCCTCTATGTATGCTTTTATGCCTTCTGTGAACAACGATTGATTTAGTATTGTAAGTCCGTGAACCGATGGCTTCCTCTGTTAATTGATGTGTGCCGTAAGATTCTATGAACGGACTTCTTTTCGGGAACCAATGAAGAACTTCTGTTCCATTTGGGAACCAATGCCTTATTGTAAGTATGTGAACCCGTGGATGGATTATCCATATAATTTCCATGTTAACCTTTATGCCACGTGCCCCATGTTCTCGTATATCGGAGTCACCTTCACAACATGACACATACAACATGGTACGGGGCCGGGCTAGTGAGTCACAGCCAATAGTTATTGACGGGAGTCATTGCTGCTAGCCGATAGTCCCTAGTAATTGCTGGGCTTTGATGCTCAGCTACTTGGTTGGGCTACACTCGGTTGGGCTGGGCTTCAGTTCGAAACAATGTAAGGGATGACAATGCGGTACTTACCGATACACCTTTTCGAGGATCATGCAACAGACACATAATTCAGTCAGGCTAAGAAGGGAATCCAGTCAGGGAGGTAGGTGGGGGATGTATGTAGGACCGGTTTGAGGTGCACCCATTCCACTAACTCCTTCTCCACTCAGCACATCTTTACAAGATAAGGAAGGAACCTTTACATTAATACCCGTTCAAGACTGACCCGATAGAAAAGAAAGTATCCATAAGGTTTATCATAGTTGGTTATTCAGTAAGTAATTAATTAGGTCATATTGACTTTGAAAGCACAACCTTGCTTGGTAAGCGGCGTTGTAAACCTCGTTTGCCTGCCTTAACACTCCATTATACCCAGTATTCTATTAAAGTGAGGATGGATGCATGCATAGCTCCCGCAAATATAGGTGAGTATGGCCTTTCGCTTTTAGCTAATATTGAATGTGAGGGTCTTACTATTTCACGAACTAATAGTAGGAGCTTACTGGCTTAAGTTACAGCTNAGTACATGTTCACATCAATCCGCTTAGGTGATGAAACCTTTAGCACTAGTCTAATTATTATAATAATAGATAGTCTATATAGCTATTAGCTAATCCCTTGTATTACTATTTGACCTCTTTTATTATGTCAAATCCTAAACATTGATTTCCTATGCTACCCGACTCCCGGAACAACTTGTCTCAATCTCTTTATTATTTTTGCCTGCCCCGAACCAGGTATTCTATTTAAAAATAAAGATCGTCTGTCAAAAACATAGCCTAATGGATCTGCTCGTAAGTAACAAACATGGTTCCAATGTCTTCAGGTTTAAACAAAGGGAATCCCACCAATTGCCCTCCCAATAATCTAATTTTTAACTTCCTAAAAAGTCCTATTTCATTTTGATGGGGATTTTTCTAGAGCTTCTAAATAGTTGGAGAGCACACACAAGTGTAAGCCAACCTAACAGTGTAACCTACCTAAACCTCCTCATATTGTAAGTAATCATCAAGGCTAATCTGACATTGTTTTCAAATGGTGTAACGAAGCTCAAAGCTGTTCTATCCAGTTGAGCATAGACTAGTTGTATATGGAGGTCTTTATTGTTCCCCGATCAAGTGCTGCTGTCTGTTCCATTTGTTGAGCGATTTTTTACTCACTCCCTTTCCTACCAGCCAAGTTGTGGAGCCGTTGGTTTTCCTTAGGCCCTTTCCCTCCGAGTAGCAGCAATTATATGGAGCGCGGTCTGAAGCAAGGTTCGGCTTCTGTCCTAATAACGGGGTAAAGCACTAGAGCTT
>LPNX010294866.1:61914-110031 GCA_001517045.1 Pseudotsuga menziesii | reverse complement strand
CCCCCCACCCACACACACACATATATATAATTAATATAATATAATTATATATATAATATAACTATATCTAAATATCTTATAATAATATAATAAATTCATATACATATAAGTTTTATATTATAATATATCTATATATAAAACAATATAAAATAAATAACAAAAACATATTAAAAAAACCAAAAAAATAAAAATACTAAGAATTTCCTCTTTCCCTTACCTCCAAACTATAAATAAATAAATAAATATAAAAAATTTTGAGAACTCGCTCCTTCCTTTATACCAAGAATTCCCTCCCTACACCCAAATTCAAAAAACACAAAAAACATAAAATTGGTGAGAATTCCCTTCTTCCCTTGCACCCAAATTCCCTCCTTCCAATAGTGAGAATTCCCTGCTTTCCACCTTTGGGTTTTCAATCCATAAAATCAGAGAATTTCCTCCTCTGTTTATTCATTAAACCCATCCAATGGGTCCTTGTCCTCTGACATGTTTTCGTCCATGTATCTATCATCTACTGGTAGGATGCAGGAACCTCTACCCACCCATAAGCATCTACTTTCTCCTTTATTTCCCATGAGTTGTAGGAACACTAGCACTCACCCCCACATATTTCTTCCTCAGTGATACAATCACAATTGGTCATTTGAATAGGGATAGAACTCTGTTAAATGAAAGGAATCCGCAGTGAGGATTGAGACTCTATTCACTCCTACTACACCAATTATCATGGAAACTACACCATAAGGACCAATCTAATCACCTTGAGATAGAGAAATTCTCCCTTAATCACTCTTGTGGAATTATGTAACTATGGGAACTTACACATTTCTATCAAATTGTTTGGCATGCATGTCAGCTAAAGAGTGGAATCTTAATGAAGTTGGCATTGCTATTAATGGTTTCCAATTCATCCATGATGTTATACCTATAGGAGTGATGTGCAAAAATTACACCCAAATTCAAAAAAAACAAAAACATAAAATTAGTGAGAATTCCCTTCTTCCCTTACACCCAAATTCCCTCCTTCCAGTAGTGAGAATTCCATGCTTTCCACCTTTGGGTTTTCTATCCATAAAATGAGAGAATTACCTCCTTTGTTTATTCATTAAATCCATCCAATGGGTCCTTGTCCTCCGACATGTTTTCCTCCATGTATCTATCATCTACTAGTAGGATGCAGCAACCTCTACCCATCCATAAGCATCTACTTGCTCCTTTGTTTCCCATGAGTTGGAGGAAGACTAGCACTCACCCCCACATATTTCTTCCTCTGTGATACAATCACAATTGGTCATTTGAATAGGGACAGAAATCCTTTAAATGAAAGGAATCCACAGTGAGGATTGAGACTCTATTCACGCCTACTGTACCAATTATCATGGCAACTGCACCATACGAATCAATCTAATCACCTCAAGATAGATAAATCCTCCCTGAATCACTCTCGTGGGATTATGTAACTATGGGCACTGATACATTTCTATCAAATTGTTTGGCATGCATGTCAGCTAAAGAGTGAAAGATTAATGAAGTTGACATTGGTATTAATGGTTTCCAATTCATCCATGATATTATACCTGCAGGAGTGATGTGCAAAAATTCTTTTCTATGATGAACCAACAATGGAATTCATACAAAAATACAAAAACAAAACAAACCAGGGTTGGTAAACACTTTTAACAATTGTGGTACATATGAATTTAAAAGTTTAAACTAAACAAACCCTCAATATTTGATCAATAACAACCACTTCACTATCTTTAGAGGCATGTTAATCCATGTATGTTAATTGTTTTCTATTTATTTGTTTTTCTCCCTCAAAGGGTTATAACAATGTTACATTCATGGTGGTAATTGTATCTACCATCAACGAATTTTTCGTATATTGATGTTGTATGTGTGGTTTGGGAAATGAATAAGAAAACACAACACCCTGAAAATTCATAGGTATGTTAATTTTGTTTTTACTCATTCAAAGGGTTACACGGGTGTTCCATTCATATTGGTAGTTGTAGATGGAGAAAATCAAGGAGACAGAAATTCTAGGGGGCAAATTACAATTTTCCAAAAAGCTCTTAGAAGGAATGATTTTCTTTGTAATGGAATGGGAAGAAATATATACATTCTAGGAGGAATAATATAGTTTTTTCTTGTAGATTAAGGAAAGTTGGGGCTCATGTAATGTTGTAGTGGTTTTAGATAAAAACGCATAATTTTCTTTTGTAAGTGAACTTATATATATTTCCGGTGATGTAATGATGAAAAACTATCTCTTCATTATGGGTACTAGTTCCTTGATGTGATTAGCATGAAATATTTTATTTTTTTGTGCAAACAATCTAGTTTAAATTTCTAGCACACGGGCATGAAAAATTCTGCTTGTTTTGTGTCAAAAGGGGGTAGTTTCCTTCTACAAATACGTAAATAATGGTGTTTTTTTGGCAAACAAGTGTTAACTTCAATACTCATAACATATGAATGCACACAATCAATTATGTGGAATCATAAATCCAAAAGGTGTGCCTAATTCTCAATTCTTCATTTCTATGATAAAATTGATCTATTGATAGGATATATTGATCCAATTTCTTTGAAAATACGCCCAACTTGTTTTGAATTGCATCTAGTGTACATGAATGAGCATAAATTTATTAGATGATGAATGATTCTAGTATCTACTTTCTGTCTACTATTGTGGAATGTATTTTGGTGTGAGAAAAATTGAAGAGCTGAGACAAAGTGTCTTTTGTTTTTGGATTTTATTGAATGACTAGAAAAAATTTCTTCAATCCAACATCAGGTATGTTTTTGGGAACCATGTGCTAAATTAAAATGCTTAAGGAAATCATTCAAAACAATCACATAATGTCATTATAGTCTGCAGAACATGTTTAGTAGGATCTTTCTATTAAGTTAGAACACTGGTCTTAAAGGGAGCATTTTGAATAGTAGCTTGTTATTGAATGCTAAAATTGAACCTATTTTGTTCCTTGATCTAACCCAAAATGGAAAGGAGTAATTACAACCCAAAATTGAAGTATGCAAGAGTCGAAGGTCTTGGGGGCACCTTTGTCTTTTTTAATGTTGCTAATGAAATATACTTTATGATTTTGTAGGTTATGAAATGAATGAAGACTGGAAACTATGTTGGAGATCCACATTCATGGGGACTTAACTCAAGTGAGAAATTTAATGTATTTAGCTGGTGTTTTTTTTTCCTATATATATGTGCTCCTTACTTAGCTATCTCATTTATTTCCATGTACTGATAAGTTGTAAGTTTTCTGTGACAAATAAAAAGGTAAATTGTTATAAGCTAGTTGTCGATCACACAACATGTAAAATTGTTGTAGAGCTTAATGGAAGGACCAACAAGTGTGGAGTAATCAATCCTTATTTTTATATAGGGGTGAACGAAATAGAGTCATGGATTGCTCGTTTGCTTCCTGTTAGGTCATGTTTTTGTTGTCCATCTTTTAATACTTTTGTTTATGTTTTGAAGTTTGATTTTACTCTTTATTTTTAGAAAATTTTTGTTGATTGGGATAGTTTGATTTATTTATTTTTTTTCCTTTAACTTTCATGTTATTTGATTTCTTAGTTTATTTTTACAAGTTTTGGTTTGATTTCATAATCAGAGGGCTTATAGAAGGCTTATATGGATTAAAAAGTCTAAAAAATAACATAAAAGATTAATTAGGACTCCTAAACCAAGTTTAAACCTTTATCATTAGCTTAATTTTTTCAAATCATTAACCTAGACTTTCTTGTAGCGCAAGTCACAAACAAATGCACACATGCACTACAAGAAAGTTGCGCAAGCTAAAAATAATCATTTCTGGTTTAGTTTTCTTCGATATTCTCACACATAAGATGTCAATCATACTGTGTGATGAATTTGATACGTGTCTCTTGTAGATTAATCATTGTGATAGGTGTGAATATCATCATGAAGGAAAATCATGGTGATTTCTTGCAGATATGATGCAATAATGATAACAGACCATAATGAGACAAAGGTGTGTTGGATTACATTTTTCCCTGAAGTGCACATTGAGCAGGTGAAGGTCGTGGCTAAAAATAATCACTTAGTAATCAGAATTTTGAAACAGAGCAAAAATTAGGGCTTTCAGGAGCAGTTGTCTGGAGTGGTCAAACTGGTCAAAGAATATTGGAGCATGCAATTCACTACCTGACAGTCAAGAGAGTAAGATTCCAGTAGTTGGATTAGTCATTTTAACAGGTAGTCTGTGAACCATTACCAAGTTTCATTAATTTTGGGGTTTTTCTAAACAACGAATAATGACAGAATTGATGATAGAGTATTAGTTTTTAAACCTAATTCATGCTAAATGATGAATTCTTAGTCAATGAGTTTAAAGTATTTATCATTTAAACCAAAGAATTCATATTAGGGTCTTTTGGGTTCCCATATACAGTATTGTCTGTCAGCTTAACAAAATTTGAAGACAGTCAAGCTGTGTTTTATCGATAGAAGCTGTTTGACAACCTTTCAAAATGAAAAAGAGTGGAAAGACCAATAGGGTAGAACCCTCAAACTTAAGCTGGGTAAAAAAATTTCCAGATTGTACACAATTGTTTGCAGAAGCAGGATGGTTAGTGGTCTTCAAAAATATTGAAGGTTATCATTCTGAGGTTTCTTACAAGTTTGCTCAATGTTTAGAAAAGGATGTAGTGTCTTTTGACACTTTGAATTTCAAACTAACCAGGGAGACACTAGCCAAAGCAGCAGGAATTCTGGTTCAAAAAGGTGCCCTTCACCTTTGATGCTCAGAGATATCTACCTCCAAGTGTAGTAGCAGACTGGGGAAAGGGTGTTCCTATTCAAAATTTTAAACCTGAGTGGATTGAGCCTATCAAAATCTTACAAAGCTATGTCACCTATGAGGGGAGATTTGCCTTTGTGTTTAAGTATTATTGTAGATTCCTTCAACATCTCAGTAATGACTCTAAAATGAATCTTCCTTTCTTCTTTTTTAAAAGCTTATAGAAGATGTCATGTAGGGTGAAAGAAAATCAAAATCATACAAAACAATCAGTTTTTCACCATGGGCTCATAAAACTGATCATAAGTACTATATTGTAGAAAAGAGAGAAGACATGGGAATACTTCTTATTTTGTTCAGGTTTCAAAACTGAGAAGGAGGATCAGGATCAGAAGAGACAGTTGGATAAGGGTCAAATTTTGATCAAGAAACTCAAAAAGAAGGTCATAGTCAAAGATGAAGAAGCTGATAAACCAGGATAAGCTTTGAATTAGGAAAATGAAAACATTGAGTTTGGACAGCGAGTTAATGTTGAGGAAAGCAAAGTTTTACAGTCAGAGATGAAGGAAGTTAAGCCAGTGGAAGAGATGTTACCTACATAATCAAATCAAAATGTAAGGGAATAGGTTAAGGAGCAAAAGCAGAGCCCCATTACAGTATTGTCTGAAGAGGATGAAAAATACCTATCTGATGAGGTTAGAGTTCCTATTAATAATGAAGCTAGGGTTTGTTCTAAGTAAGAAGTATACACTCATTTCGAAAAGGAAACATTGTCAAGAAATAAAGGAATGAAGGTTGTTGAATTTGATTCAATAACTCATCAAGGAAAGGTTCAAAAACTGTTAGGAGAGGTTAGAGTAGTCTGGAGACCTAAGACAAGGCTGAAGAAAAAGCTTAGGTTAAACATGAAGAAGCTATTAAATCCTAAATTGGTTGATGAAAATATTACAATAATAGAAGATTCATCATCTCAAGAGAAATTGGAAGATATTGAGGATGAAAACCAAAGAAGTTATAAAAGGTAAAAAACCAATAGTATCAAAAGAAAAATCAGTCTTCACTGATACTAAGATTTTAGATATTTTCATGGAGGTTCGAAAACAAATGATTCAAGAACAGCAGAAGAATGATATAAATAATTCTTGTATGGAGAAAAGAGAGATAATTGGAGAAGAAGTTCAGTGGAGTATTGAAGCTGAAAAAAATCCAAAGGTTCCTATGACCTTCATAGAACTTATGAATGAGGATGAAGAAATATACAAGAAGCTGAAAATACCATGGATGCCTGAAGGGATGCAAACAATATCAGGAGATAAATGTATTGATTCTGAAAAGGAAAATCTAAAAAGGAGCATTAAGAAAATCAAGCATCAAATTGAATATATGCATGAAACCAATGATGGATTAGTAGCTGCAAATAGGGTACTTAGAGAAGACCTGGAAGAAGTGAACAGTCATTACCGGGAATTGATTGCAGTTTCTAAAGAGTCTCTTAAAAGAAAAAGACAGACAGAAAATCAGTTTACAGAACTAAGGCAGACTATCCATGAACTAACTTAGCAGAATGAGGAGTTAACAAAGAAAGTTGCATACTTGGAAGTAGACCACTTGAAAGCTAGAAGGAAATCTCAAGCATTAGAGGGAATTGCTCTTCTAGCTGAAGCAGCAAAAGATTTGTAAATGTAATTTGACAGGAGTAGTTATTAGTTAGTTTGAAAAGTAATTCCATTTTGTATAATGATAAAGTTTATATTGAATAGTTCGATAGATTACTTGAAAAGTAGTTAGGGTTCAGTTATGCAACTGTTTTTGAAGGAACGGGATAAATGTAAGTTGGAAAAAGAACCAAGGGTTCGAATTTTTGTGCAAGGGGAGGCTATCAAGCTGTGATTTATGAAGCTAAGTGTCAAAACACTCTTATGTATTTTTGAATGACTGATTATGAAATATATGAAACTATAAGCCCTGTTTAGCCTACTTGTTGGTTTCATTTCTGATTTGTTTAATCACTCAGTTGATATATTCATTTCTTGTTTGAGGTTATTATTTATGAAATGCTTGTTAACTAGTGGATGGCATTCAGTGTTGTGATTATTGTATCTAGTTTATGGTTTATATGTTATGCATCTCAGCTTTTCAATTGTGCATGATTTAGTGTTTGCTTTATCCTTGTGAAGTGCTTACTCTCTTGCTTACAAACTGCACAACCAAAACCCTAAAAACCTATTTTACTTAATTTTGTTTTATGAGATTGTGTTGGCTTGTTCTTTTGTAGTCTAAGAACAATTTCTGGCACTAACATCTTTCGCACCGTTGTTGGGGACAAAGTTGAAAACCTATTTTCCCTAGGATACTTATCATTTCACTGGTTTTGAGAGGTGAACTTAAACCAGCAAATTTAGAAGACTACTTTTCACCAGTATTTCATAGTGGCTACTAAGGGAGTTGGAACAAGAAATAGACCTAGTTCACCTTTACAGCTGGGTGTTTTAGACCCAAAACAGATATTGAAAACAACTAGGAAAATCAAAAGGTCTCAGTCATCACCAGCCCTATGTAACCCTAATCAGTTAGATATTTCATCACCTTTTTCTGTTCTGAAGGGAGAGGAACAAGAATCATCTTGGTTGAAGCCTCCAATTCCTGTTGGTAATTTTCAATTTTTCACTGATCCTCAATCTTTTAAGAAAGAAAAGACAATATCTCCTAGAAAAATCCCTTTATTTCACCTCAAAGTTGGTAAAACTTCATTTCAACCAAGTTCTAGTCAAGTCTTTCCCTCACCTAAACTAGTTAACTTAAAGATGGCAGCCCAAAGTCAGCCATTAGACATGATGGAAAAAATGGTGGCAGCTAGGTATGCACCTTTAGTTTTTCCTTAGCCTTTGAATGCACTTCCTGGGTGTGATTACCAAAAATATATACCTAGGTTTAATGGACAAGGTGAGACCACAGTTGAGGAGCATTGGGATGTTTTTCTCAATTATGCTGATAATCAGAATATTGAGGCCAAGGATGTATGGATGAGGATTTTTGTACAGAGTCTTGATGGAGAGATCAGAAAATGGTTCAAGGAGTTGCCTGCAAATTCTATCACTATCATAGAAGAGCTTCAGGACCTTTTCATGAGACAATGGGGTGATACCAAGGATCATACATATTACATCACTAAGTTTGGAGCCCTTAGGAGAAAGAAGGTTGAAACCATAGCTGATTTTTTGAAGAGATTCAATAAAATGTATGGCAGAATTCTTGCAGATATAAAACCTTTAGAAACATCTGCAAAACTCACATATGCCAATGCTTTTGATCATGAATTTCCCTACTTTTAAGAGAAAAAATACCTGTTACTTTACTGAACATGCAGGATGCAGCATTAGAAGTGGATTCTAATTTATTAGCCTCTAATAGATTGAAGGGAAATACAGCTCAGTAGGTATATGACAGGAAGGGTAAGAAAGAGGCAGCGCCAAGGGTTTCAACATCGCACTTTGTAGAAGGTAAAATTGATGAAATGGCCAAGTTAGTTAAGATCTTGACAACAAAATTAAACAAGTTGGAATTAGAGAATAATTCAAACAAACCTATTCAAGAGGGTGATAGAAATCCTAATAATCCAAACCAATTCAGAAGAGAGTTTGTGCCTCACTTCATTCCCAGAGAGAGAAGAAATAATGATATTCAGCGAGAAAGGAGAGAAATTAAGGATCAAAAAGTGCCACCCCCACTTCAGAATAATGTAGTTGATGAAGAAGAAATTGAAGAGGAAGTGTTCTTTGAGGATACAGACCAAGGTATGAATTATTTTGGAGAGCAGTTAACTGAAGGTTTTGTCACTGAAGAAGAGTTTTTAAACTCAGAATATTATGATGCTGATATGTTTGAAACATAAAATTATTTAAATCTTGAAGTGACTACTATAACTGCTGATACATACTAGACTGAGCCAAAGAAAACTTTAAATTTGAGGTCAGGCCCAAAGCAAGTAGTTCAAAATCAAAATAAAAAGGTAGTTGTACCTCCTAAATAGCAGTCCGATCCTATGTTAGAGAAAAAACAAACTCAGGATAAACAAAAGAAGAATGTGGAATTTGAAGAGGTAAACAGAAGTATGCAGAATTTCAACCTGGAAAATGAATTAGGCAAAATCAAGATCCCTATGCCTTTCACCGAGTTGATGAAGAATCCTTCTTATAAAAATTCAATTCTGAAAATGATTGGTTCAGCAAACAATCAGCCTCTCTATGATACAATGAATTTACAAGAAGAAAGTCCTAAAAAATTTATTGGGTCAGCCTTGGCAGAGAAAACTGAAAATGAGGCAGGTGCATCACCTCCTTTTTACATCACAGTAACTATTCATGAACAGATGATACATAATTGTCTTTTGGATTCAGGAGCATCACATAACCTAATGCCAAAAGCTGTCATGGAGGATTTAGGTTTGAGTATAACAAAACCTTATCATGATTTGTATGCTTTTGATTCACGAGCTGTAAAATGTTTAGGAGTGATTAAAGATATGGTTGTCAGTTTAGCTCAGCTAGCGATGAAGAGTGTGATTATGGATGTGGTAGTAGCAGACATTACACCTAAGTTTGGACTCCTCCTCTCTAGATCATGGGCCAAGAAAGTTGGTGGAACACTACAGATGGATTTAACATATGCTACTATTCCTGTATTTGGAGGAGAAAACAGAAGGTTATATACAGAGTTACAATTTTCCTATATTGTGACAGATGACAAGAACCCTACAAATCATCCCTTTTATGCTATTGACAAGGATTTGGGTACTTGTATGTTGCATTTTAGTGATGATGATAATACTGCTGGTTTATTACAGGTTGAAAAAGAAAAGACAATTAAATGCACTAGGGAACAAGAAGATGAACTTTGGCAATTATACTTTGATGGATCATCATGTAATGAAGGTGCTGGAGCTGGGGTTCTTCTAATATCTCCTAGTGGTGAAACAATAAAGTTAATGTATAAATTGGAAATTTTTACCACCAATAATACTGCAGAATATGAAGGCTTTTTGTTAGGTTTGAAAGTTGCAAAAGATTTAGGCATTCAGTAGATTTCTGTATATGGAGACTCCGAGTTGGTTGTTCAGCAAGTGAGGAACAACTATCAAGTGGAATAAGATTTGCTAAAAGTGTATCATAATGAAGTATGGGATATGATAGACAATTATTTTGTGGCTTTTAACATCACTTATATTCCTAGGGATCATAACCAAACTGCTAATTCTCTGGCCCTAGCAGCCACACATTTTAGGATCCCAAAACAACACAGCTAAAGTATCCTATTGAGGTTAGGTACAGACCTTCTGTACCTGATAATGTAAAGCAGTGGAAATTTTTTGAAGATGACATTGAAATAAAAAGGTTTTTAGAGCTAACAGGTGAGTTTTCAAATTCCCTAATTGATCAAGAACAAGATGATGATGTTGAATATTTTGAAGATATTGTAGAAAATGAGATTGCTGGTCACAATATTATTGAACTTAAAAGTAATTTCATTCCTAAAGGTTTGGTGCCATTAGAGAGAATGTTTTCAAAAGATGATACACCTTTAAAACCTGTTGTAAAGTCTTCAGAAGAAAATGTGGTGGACTGTAATATTGGCAACCCTGAACATCCTAGAATGGTGAAGATTTCAAATGCACTCACAGTAGAACAGAGGAACAGGTACATTAAGTTGTTAAAAGAGTATGTTGATGTTTTTGCTTGGTCATATGAAGATTTGAAAACATATGATACAGGAATTATACAGCATAAAGTTCCTTTAAAACCGAATGTTTAACCTTTCAGACAGAAATTAAGGAGGATAAATCCAGCTTTATTTCTTGTTATTGAAAAGGAGGTGAAAGAGTTATTAGATGCTAAGATCATTGTTCCCCTCAGGTATTCTTCATGGGTTTCCAATTTAGTTCCTGTCAGGAAAAAGAATGGTGAAATCAGACTGTGTGTTGATTTTAGAAATCTGAATAGGTCTTCATTGAAGGATAATTACCCTTTGCCAAAAATAGAACAAATATTGCAGAAGGTGGTTGGTGCACAAATAATTTCTATGGTTGATGGTTTTTTAGGATATAATCAAATTTCCATGCATCTTGATGATAAATAAAAAGCAACTTTTACCACTCCCTGGGGAACTTTCATGTATGATAAAATGCCTTTTGGATTAATGAATGCTGGAGCAACTTTTCAAAGAGCTATGGACATAGCCTTTGTAGGGGAAAGAGATAAGTTTGTACTGATTTAATTAGATGATATTATAGTTTTTTCACAATCAAATGATGAGCATCTAAAACACTTAAAACAAACTTTTCTGAAACATAGAAAATATGGTTTATCTCTTAATCCGAAGAAATCACATTTTGTTGTACAAGAAGGTAAACTATTGGGTCATTTAGTTTTAGCTTATGGCATAAGGATTGATCCAGAAAGGGTGAAAGCAATACTGAAAATAAGTTTACCAAGGAGCAAGAAGGATGTACAATCTTTCATTGGTAAAATCAATTTTTTGCGTTGGTTTATACCAAATTTTGTTGAGACTATCAAACAGATTACAGCCGTGTTGAAGAAAGATCAAGAGGTCAAGTGGACTGCAGAAGCAAAGAACTCATTCAAAAAAATTAATATGGCTCTTACTGAAGCTCCAGTATTAGTAAGTCCAGATTTTACAAAGGAATTTCTAACTTTTTCTTTTGCATCTGAAGATACATTGGCTGTTTTTTTATTACAGAAGAATAAGGATGGTCTTGAACAGCCTATTGCATTTTTCAGCAAAACTCTTAGAGATACAAAGTTAAAATACAACATTTTAGAGAAGAAAGCTTACTCTTTGGTAAAAGCTTTGAAATTTATCACAATTTATGTTTTGCATTCCAAAGTAATTGCTTATGTGCCTAATGCTACCATAAAAGATGTTTTGACTCAGCCTGACAGTGAGGGAAAAAGAGGGAAGTGGATTGCTAAAATCATGGAATATGATGTGGATATCAGACCTACAAAGCTAGTAAAGGGACAAGGTTTATCTAAATTACTAGCTGATTCAAATTGCCAATCTTCAGGTCTACATCTCATGGAAAAACAACCAGCACAGGAGGAAATTCAAGCAGAGCAGGAGAAAGAAAAGATTATGGATCACTACACAGAATGCACATGGTATGTAGATATTGTGCATTTTCTTTTGTACTTGCAATGTCCAAAACATTTAGACAAGAAAGCTACTAGGTCTTTAAAATTGAAAACTAATAAATACTGTTTGATAGAACAGTAGCTGTTTTGAAAAGATACAGGAGGTATTTTACTCAGATGTTTGGATAAACCAGAAATTGAAGGTGTAATCTCTGAATCCCATGAAGGTGCTTGTGGGGGACATAAGTATTGGAAGCCAACAACATATAAAATTCTAAGAGTAGGATTTAATTGGCCCTCTTTATTTTTAGATGTATATCAGCAGGTAAGAGCATGTATCCCTTGTCAGAAATTTGCTGGTAAACTAAATTTGTTGTCATTACCTTTAAAATCAATTGCAGTTGATGTTGTTTTTCAGCAATGGGGTTTGGATTTCATAGGAGAGATAAATCCATCTTCTTTAGGGAAGCATAAGTGGATTTTGACTGCAACAGATTTCTTTACTAAGTGGGTAGAATCCATTCCCATAAGGAATGCCACGGATAAGGTGATCATAGATTTTATTGAATAAAATATTCTTAGTAGATTTGGATGTCCATAGAAATTATTGACTGACAATGACAAAGCTTTTAAATCTAAGGCTATGGTGGCATTTTGTGAAAAGAATGGCATCATGTTTAAACACTCAACTCCTTATTATACTCAGGGGAATGGGTTAGCTGAGTCATCCAATAAAAATATCATTTAGAGTATCAGGAAGTTACTGAAGCATAATAAAAGATCATGGGATTCTATGCTAAAGTATGCATTATGGGCAGATAGAATAACAGTTAAACAAGCAATTGGAACTTCTCCTTTCCAATTAGTGTATGGTACAGATGCAGTTTTTCCTGTTCAGTTGGGCATCCCAGTAATGAAATTTTTTCAATATTGTCAGGAAGAACCTAATGATATGAAAAGAAGAATCTATGCACCGATAGAGTTACAGCAAAAACGTGAAACAGTGGAGGAAAAGGCTCAGTTGTACAAGTTAAAGGTCAAAGAAAGATTTGATAGGAAGATCAAAGATAACAATTTTTCAGTGGGAGACATGGTTTTGAGATGGGATGCTAGGAAGGAGCAGAAAGGAAAGCATGGAAAGTTTGATAACCTTTGGTTTGGTCCTTTCATAGTATCGAAGTTTTGGGAAAATAATACTTTTGTACTACAGACTTTGGAGGGTGAGGAATTGTCTAATCCAGTTAATGGACGATTCCTCAAGCATTTTTATAGTTTTTGAGATGGATACTGGACTTTCATTGTATATACCAGTGTGAATAACAGAATAAGGACTCCATAACCCAATGGAAATTTTTCAGACTAGCAGGTAGCAGCACAGAAGGCACTGGTCTATTGGTTCTTGAAGCCTCACAGGGAGGACTTCATCCCGCAGTAGGAGCCAGATGTTAGGTCATGTTTTTGTTTTCCATATTTTAATTCTTTTGTTTATGTTTTGAAGTTTGATTTTACTCTTTAATTTTAGAAAAAATTTGTTGATTAGGATAGTTTGATTTTTTTTTCCTTTAACTTTCATGTTATTTGATTTCTTAGTTTATTTTTACAAGTTTTGGTTTGATTTCATAATCAGAGGGATTATAGAAGGATTATATGGATTAAAAAGTCTAAAAAATAACATAAATCTTAATTAGGACTCCTAAACCAAGTTTAAACCTTTATCATTAGCTTAATTTTTTCAAATCATTAACCTAGACTTTCTTGTAGTGCAAGTCATAAAAAAATGCACACAGACGCTACAAGAAAGTCACGCAAGCTAAAAATCATCATTTCTGGTTTAGTTTTCTTCAGGATTCTCACACATAAGATGTCAATCATACTGTGTGATGGATTTGATACATGTCTCTTGTATATTAATCACTGTGACAGGTGTGAATATCATCATGAAGGCGAATCGTGGTGGTTTCTTGCAAAGCTGATGCAATAATGATAACAGAACATAATGAGACAAAGGTGTGTTGAAATACATTTTTCCCTAAAGTGCACGTTGATTAGGTGAAGGTCGTGGAAAAAAATCAGCGCTTAGTAATCGGAATTTTGAAATAGAGAAAAAATTAGGGCTTTCAGGAGCGGTTGTTTGGAGTGGTCAAACTGACCAAAGAAGATTGGAGCATGCAATTCGACACCTGACAGTCGAGAGAGTAAGATTCCAACAGTTGGATTAGTCATTTTAAGAAGTAGTCTGCAAACCATTACCAAGGTTCATTAATTTGGGGTTTTTTCTAAACAAACAACTAATTATAGAATTGATGATAAAGTATTAGTTTTTAAACTTAATTCATGCTAAATGATGAATTCGTAGTCAATGAGTTTAAAGTATTTATCATTTAAACCAAAGAATTCAGATTAGGGTCTTTTGGGTTCCCATATACAGTATTGTCTGTCAGCTTAACAAAATTTGAAGACAATCAAGATGTGTTTTATTGATAGAAGCTGTTTGGCAACATTTCAAAATGAAAAAGAGTGGAAAGACCAATAAGGCAGAACCCTCAGACTTACGCTGGGTAAAAAACTTTCTAGATTGTGCACAACTGTTTGCAGAAGCAGGATTGTTAGTGTTCTTTGAAAAGATTGAAGGTTATCATTCTGAGGTTTCTTACAAGTTTTCTCAATGTTTAGATGTAGTGTCTTTTGACACTTTTAAGTTCAAACTAACCAGGGAGTTACTAGCAGAAGAAACAGGAATTCTGGATGAGGGAGAATTCTGGTTCAAAAAGGTGCCCTTCACCTTTGATGCTCAGACCTATCTACTTCCAAGTGTAGTAGCAGACTGGGGAAAGGGTGTTCCTATTCAAAAGTTTAAACTTGAGCGGATTGATCCTATCAAAATCTTATAAATCTATGTCACCTGTGAGGGGAGACTTGCCTTTGTGTTTAAGTATCATTTTAGATTCCTTCAACACCTTAGTCATGAATCTAAAATGAATCTTCCTTTCTTATTTTTTAAAAGATTACAGAAGATGTCATGTAGGGTGAAAGAACATCAGGATCATACAAAACAATCAGTTTTTCACCATGGGCTCATAAAACTGATCATAAGTACTGTATTGCAGAAAAGAGAGAAGACATGGGAATGCTTCTTATTTTGGTCAGGTTTCAAAACTAAGAAGGATCATGCTCAGAAGAGACAATTGGATAAGGGTCAAATTTTGATCAAGAAACTCAAAAAGAATGCCATAGTCAAAGATGAAGAAGCTGATAAACCAGGAGAAACTTTGAATCAAGAAAATGAAAACATTGAGTTTGGACAATGAGTTAATGTTGAGGAAAGCAAAGTTTTACAGTTAGAGATGAAGGAATTTAAGCTAGTGGAATAGATGTTACCTGCATAATCAAATCAAAATGTAAGGGAAGAGGTTAAGGAGCAAAAGCAGAGCCCCATTACAATATTGTCTGAAGAGGATGAAAATACCTATCTAATGAGGTTAGAGTTCTTGTTAATAAGGAATCTAGGGTTTGTTCTAAGAAATTAGTATACACTCATTCTGAAAAGGAAACAGTGTCAAGAAAAAAAAGAACGAAGGTTGTTGAATTTGCTTCAATAACTCATCAAGGAAAGGTTCAAAAAATGTTAAGAGAGATTGGAGTAGTCTGGAGACTTAAGACAAGGCCAAAGAACAAGCTTAGGTTAAACATGAAGAAGCTATTAAATCCCAAATTAGCTGATGAAAAGATTACAGTAATAGAAGATTCATCATCTTAGGAGAAATTGGAAGATAGTGAGGATGAAAACAAAGAAGTTATAAAAGGTAAGAAACCAATAGTATCAAAAGAAAAATAAGTCTTCACTAATACTAAGATTTCAGATATTTTCATGGAGGTTCAAAAACAGATGATTCAAGAATAGCAGAATAATGATATAAAGAATTCTTGTATGGAGAAAAGATAGATAATTGGAGAAGAAGTTCAGTGGAGTATTGAAGCTAAAGAATAGCCAGAGGTTCCTATGACCTTCATAGAGCTTATGAATGAGGATGAAGAAATATACAAGAAGCTGAAAATACCATGGATGCCTGAAGGGATGCAAACAATATCAGGAGATAAATGTATTGATTCTGAAAAGGAAAATCTACAAAGGAGCATTAAGCAATACAAGCATCAAATTGAATATATGCATGAAACCAATGATGGATTAGTAGCTGCAAATAGGGTACTTAGAGAAGACCTAGAAGAAGTGAACAGTCATTACCAGGAATTGATTGCAGTTTTTAAAGAGGCTCTTAAAAGAAAAAGACAGACAGAAAATCAGTTTACAGAACTAAGGAAGACTATCTGTGAACTGGCTCAGCAGAATGAGGAGTTAACAAAGAAAGTTCCAAACTTGGAAGCAGGCCACTTGAAAGCTAGAAGGTGAGCTCAAGCATTAGAGGGAATTGCTCTTCTGGCTGAAGAAACAAAAGATTTGTAAATGTACTTTGACAGGAGTAGTTATTAGTTAGTTTGAAAAGTAATTCCATTTTGTATAATGATAAAGTTTATATTGAATAGTTCAATAGATAACTTGAAAAGTAGTTAGGGTTCAGTTATGCAACTATTTTTGAAGGAACAAGATAAATGTAAGTTGGAAAAAGAACCAAGGGTTCAAATTTTTGTACAAGGGGAGGCTATCAAGCTATGATTTATGAAGCTAAGTGTCAAAACACTCTTATGTATTTTTGAATGACTGATTATGAAATATATGCAACTATAAGCCTTGTTTAGCCTACTTACTGGTTTCATTTCTGATTTGTTTAATCACTCAGTTGATGTATTCATTTCTTGTTTGAGGTTATTATTCATGAAATGCTTGTTAACTGTGGATGGAATTCAGTGTTGTGATTATTGTATCTGTTTTATGGTTTATATGTTATGCATCTCAGCTTTTCAATTGTGCATGATTTAGTGTTTGCTTTAGCCTTGTGAAGTGTTTACCCTCTTGCTTACAAACTGCACAACCAAAACCCTAAACACCTATTTTACTTAATTTTGTTTTATGAGATTGTGTTGGCTTGTTCTTTTGTAGTTTGAGAACAATTTCTGGCACTAACACTTCCTTCTAGACATGTATTTTTTATGTGACAGAATTAACTTATGACTGTGTCTTAAGTCTCAAGCTTTGAACTTTAAACTCACAGTGTACTATATAACTACCTTGGAATTCTCATCATTTATTTAATGTTTTCCTTGAGATTTATCTTCAATGTTCAATAAACAATTGCATCTTTTGTGCTTGTAGTTTGGTTTCATTGCTCTCACAACATCTGTTGGTATCACAGATCATGATGAATCCAGGAGAAAGAATGTTGGTGGAAAGATATTAGGATTTTTCTATTATTGATTTTGTTATCAGTAATTGATGCCATAACTCGACAAAATCTATATAATCAACTGTTTTCTCCTAAATCAATTGGATTTTACAGAACAAACAAAATTCCACATTTGAAAAAATCCCTTACAAATTTTGTAAAACGTATAGGTTCACACTAGGCCCACAATGTGTTCATATTGAATCCATATTATTATATACTTTTAAATGTCTATTTTCACAATGTACCCATGGATCGAAGCTTTTTGTTACTTAAGCCATGGCTTTCCTTGACCCTTGACATCCTCCTCGTAAGAATGTCGAGCTATGAGTATGTTTCTTCCACAAGATGATCATCTCTATCATATATTTGGGAACAAATATCCTTGCAAGAAACTTGACATTATTACTTGGTGACACCTACAACATGAAATCTTTCATCATTATTGTTGGGGTATCTTTATTAGTGTTGGGTATTTTTTCCTTGAATTTGCAGCTCATGGTGTAGAGAGTAGATAGAAGATTAGAAAAGCCACTTCATCCTCTTGAGTACTAAAGTGTTGCTATGATTATTTTTCATTTCTTGTGGTGTATCTAGTTCAGGTAGCACATAAGTATGAGGAGATAACTTCCTTGCATTTCCAGACTTATACCCATAGCATACATCATCTCCAGATGTGCAATTCAAGCATGCATTTTTTCTCTTTAATTTATAACAGAACCCATATATTAGATGTTTGACAAATATATTATTTACCCAGATTGCATGGAAGTGTATTCCCTATTAGTAAATTTTCAATACAAATTTTTGCGTCTAGTTCCATGCATCCATGATCAAAATCTTATTCAAAATTCAACACATAACTCAAAACATTATAGCAACAATACAATTAAAGGCGATGAAAAAAACAAAATTGTAATCTACAAGTTAGCGACTCATGGTATGTCATGTTGACACATCAAACATTAATAAAAAATTTGTGAATTAAAATGACTTCTAACCATTAGAAGGATGGCTACTTACTCCCATTTTTTCTTGTAAAACATTATTCACAATAAACACACTATAAAATGAGATACTATAATTATCAATTGGTTCATGGATTTTGTTAGATTAAAAACAACTTTATTTCTTTTATATGTTTGATAGTTGGGAGAAGTTCCCCTATGTAAAGGACTATAAAATACCATAACCTTACATTTTAGCTTGTTTTATCCTTATCGAGTTATCTAGTCTTAGCCAAAATTTGGGATCCATCCAAAGTTTGCAAGGACAAGTTTTCCAAATGGCCGCTAGTTCAAACAATATAACACTCATTTTTTTGAAGATTGGATTCGACTTGAAATGAAAGATGAACCCAAATATAGGTTCTAGGTATATCAACCAATATTTGATACTTTTCATCCCTTTTGTGAATGTTCTAGGTGTATTATATATAAGGAAATTTCCAATTTTCCTATGTATAGGGAAGTTGCAATTATATATTGCTACAATCTAAAAAATACCAATCTATATCAACCCTCACCATTTGCAATATGTGAATATTCAGAATGGTAACTTTTTCCATTGACACCTCATAATATGACTCCTTTGAATTGTAAATTGGTTAGTGGTCCTGCCAATTTGTAAAAACTAATCTCATTAATCATCAGAACAATTTTGTTGCAACTATAAGATTGATTATTTGAAAAGGATGAGTATTCTTGTGTCGGTGATGAATTTCCTTAATTAGAATGGAATTATCACCACTTTGATATAAGGAGATTTCTATTGTAGACATGACTAATTTTTCATATGACTTAGCCTAACCAAAAGCTTCAACACTGGCTACTGAGTATAAAATATACAATGGAAATGAAATTTTAGAGCCAAACCAAGCATGCTTCTGGCAATATATATCTTCATTGAGCATGTTTCTTCGAGTGGATTCAATTGTCTGCAAGCCAATTTTTTTAACTAGCTACTCTTAGGGTTGCAGCATGATATTTTTATTAGAATGGAAGAAGATGTAGTCCTCAAAGTCTTTCATCTTTGCAATGTTAGTGGTATAGTTTCATTTTTCCGTGAATTATAACTAGTTTTATTTGTATAGTTCTAGATATTATTTTTCACTATTTACATAAGCTGATAGTAAGAGTTATCGTATATGGTATAGAAGCTTCTATGAATGATCTAATTGAAGTAGTTCTCTAATGATCTTCCTTTTAAATTTGCATTATATATTTCTTTATGAGCCAATTATACCACAATATCTATTAAAATGGTTCTTCCTTGCATCTCATATTTTACTCTATATTTGGTTTGCCACATACTTTTACCCTTACTTGGTTGCTTGGCCTATAGTTTTCTTACATTTTCTAAAGAAACCTATCCTATAATTTTTTAGCATTGTGCTTTTATTTACTTACTACATGATTGTTGTGCAAAATATGAATTTTTTATAGAGACCATAGTATGATATAGAATGAGTATTTTTTTTGAAGTATCCATTTTTCTAGCTGCTTGATTGCGAAATTTAGCATGGACTCTATCTATTGATTGAAAATTTAAACTCTTTGGAGATGGATATTCTTGTGATTCTTTCAACTTTAGTACAATTTTTTGTCTGAAAAACTAGGATCAGCCAACCATTTCGTAATCCTCTAATTGTTCCATTGTAGTGGTTGTTGAGAAGATGCAAATGAGGAAGCAATTATCAACCTCCCTTCAAACAAAATTGTTTTTACTCTTCTTTTCTAGGGTTCAGGATTGTTTGATGGTGATTATGTGAGCCTTGGATGTCATTAGGTAAATGGATTCTTTTGTGATTTGCATTTCAAGAGTCAAGATTTTGATTAGTTCATTGCATTTTAGGCTACAACTATATCTATGGAAACACTTGACATTGGTTGTCCAATGCATAGAAATATGACTTCAAATTAGTAGTTGTTTCCTGTTTGTGAAGTACAATAATTGTTTCTTGCATTAGACTTTGGGGAAGATCAATGGAAGTTGTGACAAGGTATTTTTTGTTTGTATCAAGTAGTATTTTGGTCCCATGTATTGAAATAGGAATAACTAATCCAACTACTAGTAACAACCAACTGTATAATTGTTGACTCCGTACTATAGGAAAAATTCATTGACTCTATTGTGTTAGCAGAGGTAGTGTTTTCCCCAAAATTTTATAAGTTGCAAATTCTTGGATCACTGATGTAAAATTATAGAATATATTCTATTTAAGGATGATAGCTCAATGGAAGATCATTTTTCATATAGGAATAAGGTTGGTGGTTTGATTCTTTCATGGCCTATATATATAAAATGACTACAAATGACCAAAATTAGATAAATGACCACTAAAAAGAGATAAATGACCACTACAAAATGAGAGTTAAGTGACCAAAAATTGACCTAAGTTCAGATATAGATGACCAAAATTTGGATATAAATAACCAAATGGTGAGCAATGGTAGCAAATTAGCAGTCATTTATCAAGCAACCAAAAATGTGGTCATCTTTAGCTTGGTCATTTATAGCTTATCTTGTGGTCATATATTTGGTCATTAAAGACCAAATTGAAGACCA
This sequence comes from Pseudotsuga menziesii, assembly GCA_001517045.1. NCBI lineage: Eukaryota > Viridiplantae > Streptophyta > Pinopsida > Pinales > Pinaceae > Pseudotsuga > Pseudotsuga menziesii. Next base: position 89,190 of record LPNX010294866.1, on the reverse strand, counting down.
AATATATGACCACAAGATAAGCTATCAATGACGAAGATAAATATGACTACACTTTTGGTCGCATGATAAATGACTACTAATTTGATACAAGTGGTTGCCAATTCAAAAGAGGTCATTTTTACATGGATTTTGTTCATTTATCTCTCATTTTGTACTAGTAATTTATATGTGTTGCAAGTTGGAGTTGGACATCAATGATCAGATTGAAAGAGTGCTAAGGGAGAACATAGGATCAAACTTTGTAAAAAGGTACACATTCTTGTTCCTCCTTCTCTTCCCTTTCTATTTTTATTGCTTGATTGAGTCTGATAATGTGTTCAATGTATGTCACAAGTCATATCATACTATAGATAATGATCCTAGGTCTATTTCTACTTACTTTAGTATGTTAGTGTCTCTTGATTTATTCAAGACAACAGTTCATATGTTTTATAAGGTTTGATTTATCTATTTCCCATATTTTATGGACATTCCTTAATGAAAATGCATTAATGATGAAGACTTATTGATTTTTTTAGCCTTTTACCTATTCAGGATGCCTTAGTTTATTTGAATTTAATTGCAATGGGTCCACTTAGTTGAGTTGATTTGGCATGATTAGTTTTGTTCTTCCCGATAAATTTATTGGATTTATCATATCGGACTCTTCGTATCAGGTTGATTGTAGTAGGTTCTTTCTTTGCATCTTGATGACACCATCCTAACGATGATCACTCAATGGCCTTTATCAGGATTATTGCTTTGGATTATCTTCATCAAACTTGTGATTTAATTTCAGGGGAATTTGATTGTATCACTTTATTTGAGAAGCTATAGCCTGATACCGTAGTCATATTAATACACTTTTAGTATCAACTTTTAAGAATTCACCATAATCATTTTCAGAACTTCCTTTATCTGACTCTTCCAATTGGACTTTTCATATTGGATTCACACAACTCTTGAATCTAGCGATTCAAACAACTCTTTTTTGGATTTTTTTTTACAATGGCCACTGCACATAAATTTTTGGATGTCATTAATTCTCCCTCATGGTAACATATACCATTAATTGTTGAGATTAGATTTATTGGAACATCATAGTGACTATTTCACTATAGATTTTTTTTCTTTATTCTCTACCTTGTTTCAAAAGAAAAGGAAGATTGTATTATCTCTATTCTATTACCTCTAATTTGTAAACTACCTTCTCAGGGTTAAGGTAAAATTGGCGAGAGTTTAAATTCTTACATTAACTTATTTTATTTAATTAAATTGGAAACCTTTATGCTTTCTTACTATTGTAGGATCCCAACATTGACAATTTCGAAAGCTCAAAGTCATAAGTAGAGTAGAAGATCAAAGTTGAAGAGAATTATCACTAGGGAAAGGACACAAATGCAACTCTCCTAACTAACACAAATCACTTTATAGGGTATAAGGATTTCCCAAATTGGATGAAATGTATAGGTCTTTTGTAAATGATGAATTTCCAAAGAATGACATGAAGATCTATTGGTTTTTCATAATATTAAGAAGAGAGAGATACACTTCATTGCTACCATACCTACTATTTTGTCGTATAATGATGCAGTATGATTTATATTCATCCATGTTGATCTCAAGGTATCTTCTATAGTGAATGAGGAAAGAATTTATATTTCCTTTTTACAACTGGATTCCATTAGCATAATGTATAAGCTACTGAAGTATGAGGTTATCCTAAGTGAGCAATTTGTGTATACATTCAAACAAGAAAACCATAGACTAGTGTAAATTATTGAATATTGTTGGAGTGAGGATGAGGCCTTCATTGAAAGGGATAAAACCATAGGCTGCACCATGTAGTATTTCAAATACCCTTCTGATTTTCAACTTCCATGATCTATAGATTATATGGTGAAGAGAGTTGCACTCACTTCGAACTAGAATGGATGCCATAATTTTATCATGTAGAATATATGAGCCAAGAATTCAATTGGGTCCATATCTTATCTTTCAACCTACTCAATCCAGTCAAATATCTAAATGAGGCATCTAGGAACAAATACCCAATTTTTTATATGTCAACCTATTTGATCGATTACATTTGTTCTTCTAAACCATCCCTTTGATGGGTTGGAACTGGAACCCTATTATTCCTTGAGTCCATGTCTATTGTTTTGAGCTATGGGACTCCAATTTCAAGAAATATTTCTATGACCTCTATGATAATTTCACAACCCTTTGTACTTAATCATCCTTGATCAACTATCCCTAAAATTTTCAGATGAAGCTACAAAAACTATAAAAAATGTAGGAGAATGGTATATCCAAGAGTATTACACTTATTTTCAATGCTTTATCTAATACACATTTAATCCCCAAGTATGCTCATGATAGGTTGAAACATAGAAAAAGCATGTATGAAAATGTTTCTCTTACTTGTTCATCTCATCACACTCAAAGAAAACATAGTTGATATTCTTGATCAAGTAGGGAATTTTTACTTTGTTAAATGTTCCCCATGCAATGAAAGAGGTGGTTTCCCTCAAGGATCTTATCCTTTTCAAATGAATTATGAGGAAACATGATATAAAAGGGATTATTGAAGATCATATTAAGATCAGGGTTATATCATTGGGGAGTTATATCCTATGAGGAAGTATTAAAAAAAATTGAAAATAGTCATGAGTAAGAAAAGGTGCATGTAGTTCAAGAAGAAAGGATGAAACTAGTTGTTTATGAAAAGAAAAGATTATTAGCATATAAGCGGTAAAAAGATGCATATAAGAATAAAATAGAGGCAATTAAAAGGGAATAATTCACAAAGAAAGCTACTTAAGAAAAAGAATAATTGAAGCAAAAATTGATACAGGATGGAAAAGAAACTAGTAAAGATGAAGCAGAGAAGAAAATAAAATAAGAACTAGATAAAATATAGAAGCCAAGCTAAATGAACATAAAGAAGTAGAGAAATTAGATATAAGATTCGATAAGGGAAACAATAGTAAACCTTCTCAAGATATTATCATGTTTTCTCTACTATTGTTGACAAAAATCCTATTACTACTTTCAAAGGGGACCTTCTTCCTTTTTCTTTAGAATCGAGAAAGATAGACAACATTGATGGTGTAGTTTTATCCTTGGGGGATTATTTATTTAGTAAATATCGCAGAGCTATTGTGAAAAGGCATACTAAGAGGAAAAAAGGTTAAATATTCTCAAACTAAAGAGTTGTTAGATCAAATAATAGTCTGGAACATTTCCAGTTAGGATCCACAAAATATCACAACAAACACAACTTTTGCATTAAAGGATTTTTCTATCACTAACTTAATGACAATAAATGAAGTGATTGCCTTTGTGGAAATGTATAAACGCATACTTGGTGGGATCTATGGAGGTTCTATTGGAGCAAAATAGGTTCTAGATGGAATGAACACATAGAAAACAGGTCATGTAAAGGGATGAACAACATAAATTTCAAGTGGAATCACTGAGAAAAGATCATTTGCATGATATTTAAAAGCTGAGGATATAGCATGAAGAGAAAATAACTACCTTTGAGCAACATGCAATTCAATTCAAGGAGTTAGAGGAAAATATATATTCTCATGAATCATGGATAAATAAATAAAAAAGATGTTTGATTTTTATTCTTTAAAAGATGAATAATTTGTAAAAAAATGAAAATTTGAGAGAGGCCCAGAATTGATTCTTCACAAAATTGAACGAAGTACAATGTGTCATGATTATTTAACTAAACCGTCAGATCAAGTGGAGATCCAGTTAGAAAAAAAGGAAAGTTGTATAGGATTTTTTCTATGAGCTCATAGATTGGTAGAAACAATATAAACATGTTGTTGAATCAATCCCTAGGTTTTATCACAAGGAGAAAGGAAAAACTCAAATTCTTTTGGATCATGGAAAGAATCCTATGATGAAATTAGTGAGAATGTTTGTGTGGCTAGTAAATGATGTTTAAGGTTGTGGAATTCAACCAACTATATACTAAAATAATTTGATAGGTCTGTTAAGTTTTTAATGGTTATACAAGATGTAATAAAATTTAGCATCATAACATCATAACCATATACATAAGGATCACTGAAAGAAAGACAAGAACATCCACACAAAAGAACGTGGAGATTTATCCTAGGAAACCATCACAGGGAATAAAATCCAGCAAACAATCCCCTATAAAGATGTATCAAATTACAAAAACAAAACCCCAAATAGGTGCTCCTTCTCCTTGCAGATATGTCTCTCTCTCTCCTATGCACTATACACAATTGAGTGTGTGTGTAAAATGAGGAACACACATCCTCTATTTATACTCTTTCTTCCACTTGAATTGTTCCCTAATTAAGTCGGCCCTAACAAACTTACTAGGTCGACTTCACCTAGGAAGACACCAAACAATACTAAATTATATTCGGGAGGGTTCTATTGACCTGACTTACAACAGAGATTTTACCTCGTGACTCTATGATGACCAAATACAATAGTAACATCCCAACGAAGGAATAAAACATCTCTGATAGGTTACAAAAATAAAATACATTTAGAATATTCTTTGAAGTTATAATATTTCAATACTCCCCTTAATGAGAATGGTATTCTACATACAATAACAACATCAAGTATAGGATCAAGGAGAGAGAGCATCTTCAGAAACATCAATGTGATACATATATATGTCATTGTAATTTTTCAATAATCATCAACAACTAGAACATTTATTGGAACATATTCAACATCTCTAGTACTGGAACATCATCTTCTACAGCACTGAGTCTTCACCTTTGATCTTCATCTTCTGTAGCACTCGATCATTTGATCCTTTGCAATGCTTGATTACTCGATCCTTTGTAACAACACTTGATCTTTCGATCAACATCATCATCAACAACAACATAATCTAATGCACACATTATCCAATTATAGGATGATCAATCCCTATCACTTTACGACATAGGTCCAAGGACGATGCAATCCTGGTCCACTTACAGTATGTTCAATCCCTCTCACTTTAGGACATAAGTCCAAGGATGATGCAATCCCAAGCCACTTACGAGATGGTCAATCCCTCTTGATTTAGGACATAAGTCCAAGGATGATGCAATCCTGAGCCACTTATGGGATGGTCAATCCCTCTCACTTTAGGACATAATTCCAAGGATGATGCAATCCTGAGCCACTTACAAGATGGTCAATCCCTCTCACTTTAGGAAATAATTCCAAGGATGATTCAATCCTAAGCCACTTACAGGATAGTCGATCCCTCTCACTTTAGGACATAAGTCCAAGGATGATGCAATCATGAGCACTTACGATATGGTCAAGTCCTATCACTTTAGGACATAAGTCCAAGGATGATGCAATTTTCATCTTTAATGAAGACAAAAGTATATAGATCACTTTTAGTACTAATTTCTAGGGATGAAAGAATACCACTGCAACATCATCAACCTGCTCCTCCTTTCAAGGAAGGTCCATATCATCGTCAACCTACTCCCCCCTTCGAGGAGGGTCCACATCATCATCAACCTGCCCCCCTTTCAAGGAGGTTCCATATCATCATCAACTTGCTCCCCCTTTATAGGAGGGGCCATATCATCATTGTTTATCCTTATGAGGAAATTCTATATCATCATCACTATTCCTCCTTACGAGGAAGGTCTATATCATCATCATTGTTCCTCCTTACGAGGAACATATTTTAGAGATACACCATGCTTATCACGGAAGTATTCAAACTTTACTCGAGACAAATCATTGGTCAACACATCAGCAATTTGATAATCGGTGATCACATACTAGAGCTTTATATCTCCCTTCTGTACCATATCTCATATATAAAAATACCATATTTCTAGTGCTTCAACTTGTCATGGAACACTGGGTTCTCTGTCATATTTATACAACTATGGTTTTCACATAGAATCATCATGGTATCCAACTCTAGGTCAAATAGACCTGACATCAACTTCTAAATCCATATGGATTCACATCTAGAAAAACAAGATTTTATATATTATGATTCAGTTGTGATGACAGCAAATCTGGATTGCTTCTTACTAAACCATGAGATCTTGGAAAATCCTAGACACTAACATCCACCTCATGTGCTCTTCTTGTCTAAGTTACTTCTATCCCAATCTGCATATGCATAACCATACAATCTGTAGTCATGATATCCATCATAATATAGAACAAATTCTATCATAGCTTTTAGGTACCTCATCACATGCTTTGCAGCTATCAGGTGAACACGTCTAGGTTTAACTAGATATTGACTCAGGGTGTTCACAACAAAGCATATATCTGGCCTGGTATCCATTAGATACATCAACGATCCAATAATGTGTCTATGCTAAGTCACATACACTTACTCTGATGATTCATAATATAACAACTTCAGGTTGGTATCCATGGGTGTGATCATGCCTTTATAATCCAACATATCAAATCCTCTTAATATTTCCACAAAATACTTTCCTTGGTAATAGTTTGTGAATCCATATTCCTTCACTATAGGATGAACATGTTGCAATGTACTCATCCTCTTTATGATTTCATACACAATCCCAAACATCTTGTGGTTCTCTTTCTGTCCTCATCACTTCCTCTTTGCATGTACAATGAGTTCATCCTTTCCGGTCATTGACATATCCCAGTATTCCAAATTTAACCTTGAATTTTACACCAATTTACTCTTGGTAAATCCTTAGTCCATTAGGAAGTTGTCCATCATAATGTACCATGTAAAACTCCTAGATCTTCTGCAGTTACTCCCCCTGAAGCAAAGAATCATCCTCCCTCTACATTTTGTACCTTATGTATCGAAACATTATGTACTGGAGCAACATGTAACATCCTATGTTGTTGATCTTCTATGTATCCATCTCAAGTCACTAGATACCAAGATCCTTTATCTTGAACTTTGTTGAAAAGTTCCTCTTTCACCCATTGCGAGATTGTTGTCTTCTATAGGCTTCTATCTTCAACCTTGTAGAAAAGGTTAATATATTCACCACTCTTCAAACTCCTTATGTAACTAGATGTTCTTATATATGGGTGCCTTCTAAGCTCATACAAATCTTATTCTGCACATGTGGTTCTTTTCTCAATATATACTTCTAATTCAATAGAGAAGTGTGTTTGGTCGATGGAGTATGGCATGCAATAGTCTACTCCCTCTTTTTGAGAGAAACCACGAACCTTGATTTGTATACTTGTTCTTGTATATCCATGTGGAAGACACTACAGACTTCCCTTCAGGTATCGAAACCACATCCTAGAGATCATTCTAAATGATAAACTGGTACTCTTTGATCATAGTTTCTTCTATTTCTCCTTGGATGCATCTTTATAGTTGGAAGGGTCTGCATCAATGATGTCACTTAAATGTTCCACATAAATGGATTGTATCTGAGGCCTATTACTTTAGTTGGAAGTCCCATCATACTTTTCTTCATATTTAATTTTCTCTCATTCCCAAGTTGGTCTTCATCTATCAAGGTGGGCATATTGCTCTCTTATATTCTTCTAAATCTCTTTCTTCCGTCATGGTGTCTCTGAACCTGGGAGCTTCAGGCTCATCTTTATCTATGTTTATTGGAGTGAAACTTGAACTGTCATCACTTGTTCTTCATAACAAGTCTCATCATTCTTTTCTTGTAGGTGATTGTACTTGATCTTTCCTACAAGTCAAAAGCACCAGTTGAATGGTTAAAAACATTTCATAAGGCATATTCATAATGACACATTCTTATGCATAAATATATAATCATGAAACTATTTTAGCCAATACAACATCCATCCATATCTCATATACCAATTTCCAGATTCCTTCCATACATACCATAACATTATTGAGATTGTGCACTAATACCAATATGTATGCAAAGAGGTTTCATTCTAGATAAGTAACAATGGAGTGTTGTATAGCACCATAGGCTACTTTCCCATAACATCCATATTAGTAGTATATTGTTCATTAATGAAAAAATTATGTCATGCATAATACATTTCATATATATTTACACAACTAAATAATGTCATATAAGCAACTAGATATATAGGAAAATACAATTCAAATACTTATCTTTGTTTGTTTGGTAGAATCCTTCTCAATCCTTATGTCCTGGAGCCTTCTATTGATTCTGGGAGCATGTGTACTAGTTCTGAGTATCACTTATTTCATTCTTTCTTATCCAAATACTGAAATGGATAAGAGTATGATCTTTGTCTTCACAAGTATAATTCATATTCCACATCACTTGAGGAATCTTCAGTGGTGTGATCATGATGTCTTTTCTTATTTGAATTATTCTTGAAGAAGCCTCTATTTCCAGGACAATCTCTGGAGTATTGTCCCTTATCATCACAAGTGTAACATTGAATGTTGGAAGGATCTCTTCTAAATTCCTTTTGTCTTCAGTTGTGATCATGGTTCTCCTTCTTTCTATGATTTAATCTGGAGTGAATCGTGATATATTGATCTATAGTTTCTATTGTCTTCTCCTCTCTTGTTATGAATCGATCTTCTTTTGGTGTGCATTCTTTCCACAATATGTTGAAAGAGATCAAATTCTTTCTTGCACATAATCCTTGAATGAATGAGTCCTATGATATTGGGAATCCATTCAAGGTGGTCATAACAAACTCTTTTTCTCTTTGAATAAGTCCTTCTTGTTCTTTGCCTTCATCTCCCTCTGGATCTGTGGCTTTTCTTTGACATAGTTCTCCAGGTCATGTTTCTCCAAGTATGAGAATCACTGTATACTTCCATGCTCAGAGGTAATTGGTTCCTTCAAGCTTGTTCTCAAGATTAGTACTATTTTTCATTATGATAAAAATGAGAACTTCAAATGGAAATGGAGAGAATAGAACTCACCAATGAGATTGCTTCAACTTGATTCTTTCTTGAAATATTTTTTGGAATACTACTTATAGTGAACCTAGGGTTTGAGAGAGAAACCCTAATTTTTCAACTTAAGTATCTTTCAGATCTGATTGGATAGAAATATGCTCCTACTCAAGGTGAGATGAGCAGCATACCCATTTTACCACAACTGTGAATAGAACTGCAAAATATCTGATGCCCTAGTTTTCCTGGTAGCAGTGTTAGGTAAAAATTTGAAAATCCATAGAATCAGAAACCTATACCATATAAAGATGCACCCTCCAAGGGTGAGTTTGATGGCCCTCCTTTTTCAACTGATGGGTGGAGGGAAGTACCTGGAACATAAAGCCCTAGTTTTTCTCTAGTTTCTTCTGCATAATTGACTAATCTTGTTTCTAACATAGCTCCAAGGTCTAAAACCTCATCCTGCAGTATCCGGGTTTGGATTCTTTCCAAACCCACAACTTATAACAGAATTGGTTTCACCAAGTGGGACTTATGAAATGTTTCCCAAGGTGACTTATTGTTGAATTTTTAATGGTTATATCAGATCTTAAAACATTTAGCATCATAATAGCATAACCATAAGCCAAAAGATCATTGAAATATAGACAAGCACAACCACACAAAAAGAACACAAAGATTTATCCTGGGAAAAACCCAGCAAAAGCTTCCTCAATATAGATGCGCCAAAAAGATAAAAGGTAAAACCCAAAAGACTGATCCTCCTTCTTCTCCAGCCACAGCTCTTTCTCTCTCTCTCATGCACTGCACAAGTGAGTGTGTGTGTGTCAAATGAGGAGCACCACACCTCTATTTATATTATTTTGTTCACTTAATAATTAATTCAGTTATGTAGGCTCAAGTAACCACAACTAGGGTACTAATGACCTGACTTACAATGGAGGGGACTTCCTCATGACTCTTATTAGTTCTCCTGATTAGAAACCTCAGGGTATAAATAAATACAAGTGATTCTCCTGGTAGGAATGTTGGGGACCACAAAAAAATACATATAGAATATTCTTCGAAGTTACAATATTTCAACACTCCCCCTTAACGAGAAGGGTATTCTGCAACAACATCAACAACAACAACAGTAGGAGAAGGAGGTAATCATCAGCATCATCATCGAGGTGACACATCTATAAATCATTGGAAGCTTTTCAACATCATATTGTCTTCATCTTCAATATTTAATAGCATCAACCTTTTGATCGACAACATCATCATCAATACTTTAGTCTTCATATTCAATCTTCAACAACAACAATGCTTTGACTGCTCAATTGATAACATCATCATCAGCACTTTGACCTTTCGATCAGCAACATCATCATCAGTACTTTGATATTTCAATCAACAACATCATCATCATCATATTCTGATCTTTCAATTACCATAATCATCATCATCATATTATGAACTTTCAATCAGTAGCATCATCATCATCATACTCTGATCTTTTGATCAGTAACATCGTCATCATCACACTTTGATATTTTGATCATGAACATCATCATCATCACACTCTGATCTTTTGATCAATAATATCATCATCATCACACTCTAATATTTCAATCAGGAACATCGTCATCATCATTAGCAACCACCTATAATCCACAGTACGAAGACAAAAGTCTTCAGATCACTTTTGGACTTAAAGTCTAGGGATGATGCAATCCCACCACATTCTCAATAACCAAAGTCACCGGATTTATTACGGAATAATAATTCCCTATCACTTTAGGACTAAGTCCAAGGATGATGCAATCCTACCACATTCTCGACAACTGAAGTCACCAAATTTAATTACAGGATAATCAGTCCCTATCACTTTAGAAATAAGTCCAAGGATGATGCAATCCTACCACATTCTTGACAACCGAAGTCACCAGATTTAATTATGGGATAATCAGTCCCTATCACTTTAGGACTAAGTCCAAGGATGATGCAATCCTATCACGTTCTCGAATACCGAAGTCACCAAATCCATTCTAAACAAAATTTCACGGATGATACAATCCTACCACATTCTCGAGGACCAAAGTCATCGGATCCATTCTGAAAAAAGTTCATGGATGATATAATCCTACCACATTCTCGAGTACTAAAGTCACCGGATCCATTCTGAACCGAAGTTCAAGGATGATACAATCCTACCACATTCTCAAGGACCAAAGCCATTGGATCTGTTCTAAAACCAAAGTTATAGGATGATACAATACCACCACGTTCTCGAGGACCGAAGTCATCGGATCTGTTCTGGACAAATGTTCTAGGATGATACAATCCCTCTTCATTCTCGAGGACCAAAGTCACCAGATCACTCCAGGACAAGTGTCCATGGATGATACAATCCCACTGCAACATCACTGCTCCCCCTTTCTAGGAAGGTCTTTCTAAACAACACCAATCTTGTCTCGAAGGTGTTCGAACTTTACCCTGTTAGATTTTTAACATTAAGCTAGCATTATATTAGGATCTTTAACTGAGAGAATAACAAGCACAATAATCAAACACAAGAGACAATGAGCATAGTGTTTTTCCTCAGGGAAACCATAAATGGAGAAAACCCCGCAACTTCCTTGGAGATAGAATCAACACCAAAAGTAAAACCCCAAAACAGTAAGATGATCTCCCGATAGCAGTAGCCTCTTTCTTCCTAGCCCCAGTAACTTCTTCTTCCTCAGCTATACGCTACAACTAAGTGTGAGTGAGTGTGTGTTAAATAGAGAGACTCACTCTCTATTTATACTAATTCCCGACTTGACAATAACTTACTAGGGCCGACTTCTCTAGGAGAGTATAATAACCCTAGTGCCCCAGAATTACAAGGACTTTAACCCTTGTTCAATAGCATGGTTACCCACCATGACTTGACATGACTTGTTTACATTATAGAACCTCCCGATAGGAACATTAGGGCATGACATGACTTAAGTACAATACAGACACATCCCAGAATAAACATCGGGGTACAATACATAAGATATATGGATGAATACATTATGAAGTTACAAATACATTAACACTCCCTCTTAACTAGGAAGGTATTCTCTCGACACAATTTATCAACACAAGTCTTCTTCTCTATATCATTTGGATCATCATTGAGTCCTCATCATCTTCAAGTCATCTTCATCTTCAAGTCATCTTCATCTTCAAGTTATCTTCATCTTCAAGTCATCTTCATCTTTGGATCTGGATCATCACTAGAATATCATCACTCGATCTGGATCATCACTGGAACATCATCACTGGATCTGGATCATCATCACTAGATCTGGATCATCACTCGATATAGATCATCACTGTTGGATCATCATCACTATATCATCATCACGGGTGCTATCTCATGATTCTTCTTGTCATAGGAAGTTCTATAGAGCTAGCCCTTTTTCATGTTGGTTGTAGGCCTAGCGTCCATGTAGGTCTTCTTTAGCACTTATATATGACACTAAGTTAGAATGGCCCGCCCAACACTTACATCTGACCATGAGAGGAACACATCCAACACCATGTGAGAAAGGCACACCCAGCACTCACATCTGACCATGCGGGAACACATCCCACAACCCTGTCAGAAAGGCTCTGTACTTACATTTGACCATGGGAGGAACACATCCCGCAACCATGTCAGAAGGGCTCTACACTTACATCTAACCATGGGGGGAACACATCCGGCAACCATGTCAGAAGGGCTCTACACTTACATCTGACCATGGAAGGAACACATCCCACAACCATGTCAGAAGGGCTCTGCACTTACATCTGACCATGGGGGGAACACATCCCGCAAACATGTCAGAAGGGCTCTGTACTTACATCTGACCATGGGGGTAACACACCCCGCAACCATGTCAGAAGGGCTCTCAACCCCAGGTTTAGGATTCCTGGTAACTGACTAGGTACCTCCATTCTCCCAAAGAATGGCATCAGCCCTTATATCTGATCAAGTGGGAACACATCCCTCAATCACATCAGAATGGCCCTCAACCCAAGACTGAGTATTCCTGGTAACTGACCAGGTACCTCCATTCAAAGAATGGAATTCAGCACTTATATCTAATCATGTAGGAACCAATCCTACAGTCACATCAAAATGGCTCAACACTCACATCTGACATGGAAGGAGCCAATCCTCTCACCATGACATAATGGCTGAGCCCTTACATATGACCATGGAAGGAACCAATCCTCTCACCATGTCAGAATGGCTCACAAACTCATCACTTCCCCTTGGAAGGAACCTCGATCTGGAGAACACCAAGCTTCTCCCTAAAGTACTCAAACTTCACTCTGGCTAATGGCTTCATCAACACATCAGCTATATGTTCATCTGTCACAACATACTGGAGCTTCACTGCTCCTCTCTACACCATATCCCTGAAATAGTGATACTTGATCTCGATATGCTTCGACTTATCATGGAACGCCATGTTCTCCGACAACTTCACACAACTCTGGTTGTCGCAATCTATACAAGTAGCATCTAACTGAAGATCAAATAAATCAAACAGTAGCTTCCTCAGCCATACTACCTCACAACTAGATGAATAGGCTACAACATACTCTGCTTCAGTTGTTCTCAGTTCCACACAGGATTGCTTCCTGCTAAACCAAGAGATCACACATGATCCCATACTGAAGCAACACCCTAAAGTGCTCTTCCTATCGATGGAATTGCCTACTGAATCTGAATCAACGTAACCCTCCAGGTTAATCTTCTAATTCACCTCATACTTGAGCTCATAATCAACTGTACCCTTCAGATACCTCAAAATATGCTTTGCAGTAATCAAGTGAACATGTCTTGGATCTGTCGGGAACTGGCTCAAGGTGTTCATAGCAAAGAAAATATCTAGTCTTCTGTTTGTCAGGTACATCAAGGACCCAATCATTTGATGATACATCGTAGCATCAACTGCTTCTAATGAAGAATCACTCAATAGCTTCAGGTTCGATGCCATAGGTGTGGTCATGGCCTTACAGTCCATCATCCGGAATCTCTTCAGGATCTCTACTGTATATTTCCCTTGTCCTAGGTAAATTCCATCTGCATTCTTCCACACCTCCATGCCTAGAAAATAATGCATCATACCCAAATCCTTCATCTCAAACTTGGTAGCAAGATTCCTCTTCGTATCAGCAATCAACCCATCCATACCTGTTACAAATAGATCATATACATACAGTAGGTGCATCACTGGGTTTCCATCTTCAACCTTGTAGTAAAGGTTGGAATCTGATTTACTCTTGGTAAAGCCCAAACTCGATAGAAAGCTGTCAATTCTGTCATACCATGTCATGGGTGCCTGTTTCAAACCGTATAGCAATTTCTTCAATCTACACACATGAGACTCCCTGTCATGTGTCTCAAAACTGAGTGGCTGCTCCACATACACTTCTTCTTCTACTACACCATTCAAGAAATCAGTCTTGACATCCATCTGGTGTATCTTCCATTTCATCACTACAGCCATAGCAAGTACTGATCTGATGGAAGTGTATCTGGCTACAGGTGCAAAAGTTTCTTCATAATATATTCCTTCTTTCTAGGATAAAGCCACGAGCCACAAATCTTGCTTTATATTTTTCTATGCTACCATCTGCAGCATGCTTGATCTTGTACATCCATTTGGAAGTTACAATAGACTTCCCTTCTGGTCTTGGGATAACATCCCAAACATCATTCTTCATGATTGATTGATACTCTTCGATCATAGCATCCTTCCATTCTTTTCGTTCTGTTGCTTCTTCATAATTGGAAGGTTCTTTGTCGATGAAATCACATAATAAGGCTACATAACCAAAACAGGACCTGGTTCTCTTTCTTTCTCTGTGATTCTCTTCTAGAGCCCCATATTTTTGCACACCTTGGATAGCTTCTCGTACCCAAGCAGGTTTCCTCTTATGAGGATTATTCTCTTGAGGTGGATCTACAAGTTCTTGAGGTTCTTCTATTTCCCAATCTGCTTCTTGATATTCTTCGTTCATGGTTGTGTCATGAATTCTGGGTGCTTCTGTTTCTCCAGGTTCTTCAGCAGGTCTCTTTTTGGATTTGTTGTAAGCTGAGTCTTCGTCAAATGTTACATCCCTGCTGATATCAATCTTATTGAATCCTAGGAAGTATATTCTGTAAGCCTTCGAGCTTTCAGAGTATCCCACAAATAAACCCTTCTTTCCTGAAGTATCTAACTTTGTCCTCTTTTCTTTCAAAATGTGTATGTACACTAGACAGTCGAATATTCTGAGATGGCTGACTTCTGGTTTCTTGTCGAAGAAGAATTCTTCAGGTGTCTTGTTCTCAAGTACTCTGTCTAGAGTATGGTTCTGTACATACACCGTTGTTCTAGTAGCTTCTACCCATAGATGCATGGGAATATCTTTATCATGAAGCATAGCCCTTGCAGCTTCCATGATCTTTTGATTCTTTCTTTCTGCAACCCCATTCTGTTGTCGATTATATGGAGTATTTAACTCCCTCTTAATCCCTGAATATTTGCATAATGCTTTGAATTCATTTGAAGTGAATTCTCCACCATTGTCTGATCGAAAGGTCTTGATCTTCTTCTCTGTATGGTTCTCAATCAAGGCTTTGAATTCCTTGAACTTACTGAATACTTCATCTTTGTTCTTCATGAAGTAAATCCATGTCTTCCTAGAAAAATCATCAATAAGAAAAACATAGTATACATACCTGCTTATTGAACTTGATGACATTGGACTGCATACATCGGAGTGAATGATTTCCAAGATTCCTTTTGCCTTGCTCTCGCTACTTGGAAATGTCTTCTTTGTGTTCTTTCCTTTCGCACATCCTTTGCAGACTCCATCATGTTTTGCTTGAATTTCTAGAATACCTTCAACAACTTTGCTTGCAAGTGGTAGTGCTCTATAATACACATGTGCAAGCCTTCTATGCCAAAGCTCATTTGGCCCTACTATGTCATGGACCAAGGCTTGTTCTGGATGGCCCTTTAATTTGTATAAACCTCCCTCTTGTTCCCCAATCACTACTGCATCATCAAAAGTCTTTCCCTTTGGCCACATGAGAACTTGGCCATCTACAAATGCAACCCTCATGTCTTTTGCATCTAATGCAGATATGGAGAGGAGGTTCTTCTTTAGTCTTGGTACAAACAATACACCTTGCATCTTCATATATTTTCCAGAGTCTAGCTTATAGGAGGATTCCCAACTACCTTTTATTGGATACTGGTAGTCATCCCCAAGTTTCACCTTGTGAGGTGAGTCATGTTCAGATAGCTTCACAAAGTATTCTTTGAATCCCTTCATATGTTTGGAAGCACCATTGTCTATAAGCCAATCATTGCTTCCATGTGAGATAGTTTCTGTGAGAGTGGAGATCGGCACATATTATTCATCACTAGAAGAATCATCACTTTCTTGTCTAAATCTCTTTGTGGAAGGTTCTTCATCCTCTGCAGCATGAGCATGATGTCTTCTCTTGTTTCCCTTCTTCTTATGGGAGTTAATCTTGTTTATAGGATAGTCTTTGGAAAAGTGTCCTCTTTCATCACATGTATAGCATCTTAATTTAGATAAATATTTTCTAGTGTTATCTCTTTGGTGGAGGTTCTTACTTCTGGGGTGATGAGAGCTTCTTTTGCTTTTCTTGGGGTGAACTATGAGAGCTTGATCTTCACTTCCCATCTTTTCTTCTCAAGCTGCTATCCGAGCTTCTTCTTGAGAGCATTCTTCCCATAGTCTGCTGAACTTGACTAACTTCTTTCTTGCATAGATTCCTTGAATAAAGGAGTCCCATGATCTAGGGAGACCATTCAAGGTGGTCATTACAATCTCTACATTTTCCACTTCTTCATCTACTACTTCCAGTTGTTCCTTGATCTGAGACACCCGTGTAAAGTATGAGTGGATGGTATCTGCATTCTAGATCTTTACATTCTTCAGTTGGTTTCTCAGAGTCATCTTCCGGTTTATGTTCTTCCCTTCGAACAATTTGGTTAGGGCATCAAACATAGATTTAGGTGTCTTTAGGGAGGACACCTATGGTATGAGGTGATCCTTTTTAACAATAATCCTCTTTTCCATAACCAAATTCTTCTTATGTAAGGCCTTAGCCTCATCTCCCTCTGGAACTGGAACCTCCTCATTGATATAGGAGTCCAACTCATTTTCTTCCAGGACTAGGGAGATCCTATACTTCCAGGCTCTGAAGTTATCAGCTCCCTCAAGATTTTCATCAAGGTTGGTATGATGAGACATCTTAACTGAGAACCTCAAATGGAAATACAAAATATTTAGATCTTACTAGGTCAAGATGTTGAATCTAGATTTGGAGCTGAATTTCTGTAGTGCTGGTTCAGGAGCATATTAGGGTTTGACTTTTCTGAAGTTCTGTCCAACCAAATGCTTTTATCTTGATCACTAAACTTTGATTTTGAGGAGGATGTCAATCTAGGCCTGAGCTCACTGAAAAATTCCACTTCTATGGAAAGCCCTAATTTTTGGTAGTAGTGTCGGGTCCAAAACTGAAAAAGCTCAGAATTGGATTCTGCTTCAACAAAAAGATGTGCCCTAGGGAGGAGAGTTAGTCCAACCTTATTTTGCTGAAAAACTATGGAGAGAGATCCACAAAGTAGGAAGCCCTAGTTTCCGCAGCTACATAGTGTCTTCTTATCAGGTTAGCTCTAATACCATGTTAGATTTTTAACATTAAGCTAGCACTATATTAGGATCTTTAACTGAGAGAATAACAAGCACAGCAATCAAACACAAGAGACAATGAACACAGTGTTTCTCCTCAGGGAAACCATAAATGGAGAAAACCCCACAACTTCCTCAGAGATAGAATCAGCACCAAAAGTAAAACCCCAAAATAGTAAGATGATCTCCTGACAGCAATAGCCTCTTTCTTCCTAGCCCCAGTAACTTCTTCTTCCTTAGCTATGCATACAACTAAGTCTGAGTGAGTGAGTGTTAAATAGAGACACTCACTCTCTATTTATACTAATTCTTGACTTGACAATAACCTACTAGGGCCGACTTCTCTAGGAGAGTCTAATAACCCTAGTGCCCCAGAACTGCAGGGACTTTAACCCTTAATCAATAGGAGGGTTACCCACCATGACTTGACATGACTTGTTTACATTATAGAACCTCCCGATAGGAACATCGGGGCATGAAATGACTCAAGTACATTACAAACACATCCCGAAATAAACATCAGGGTACAATACATAAGATATACATATGAGTGACATTCTGAAGTTACAAATACATTAGCATACCCATGACAGAGGCTTCGTCAACACATCTTGTAATATCATCATCTAAACCATTATAATCTACATCTTCAATATGTAAATACTGAACTGTCATCATCTGTATCTCCAATATGTGAATACTGAAAACATCATCATCTATATCTTTAGTATAGAAACAATGAAAGCATCATCATCTGTATCTTTAGTATAGAAATACTGAAAGCATCATCATTTGTATCCTCAGTATAGAAATACTGAAAGCATCATCATCTGTATCTTCAGTATAGAAATAATGAATCACCATCATCTGCATATACAGTATGTAAATTCTGAAACATCATCTATATCTTCAGTATGGGAATACTGAAACATCATCATCTATATCTTATCTTGAATGTAGAAATGCCGGATTTCTATGTGCTTCGATGGAGCACTGGGTTCTCTGTCATATTTATACAACTCTAGTTATCACATAGAATCTTAGTAGTATCCATCTCTAGATCAAAGGGACCTGACATTAGCTTTTGAAGCCATATGGATTCACAGAGCAAGCTGCTATGTATTGTGCTTCTGCCATGCTAAGAGCAATACTGGACTATTTCCTGCTAAACGATGAAATCATAGCAGACCCCATGAAAAAGAATCCACCTAAAGTGCTTCTCTTGTATAAGACACTTCCATCCCAATCTGCATATGTATAGCCATACAATATCTAATCATGGTTTCCATCATAGTATAGAACCAAGTCTATAGTCCCTTTCAGATATCTCATCACATGTTTTGCAGCTATTAGGTGAACATGTCTAGGTTGAACTAGATAAGGTGTTCATACCAAAATAAATGTCTGGTCTGGTATTTTTTAGATACATCAACGACCCAATAATCAGTCTATATTGAGTCACATACACTAACTTTGAATAGTCATCAGCTAACAACTTTAGGATTTACATTCCAACATATCAAATCTTTTCAAAATTTCCACTCCATAAAAATAGATCATCCACATACAGTAATAGTATGCCAGGTTCATCTTCTTTAACCTTGAAGTAAAGGTTAGGGTCAGCTTTACTCTTGGTAAAGCCCAAGCTCATCAAGAAACTATCTATCTTTCCATACCAAGCTCTGGGACCTTGCTTCAAGCCATACATGGCCTTCTTCAACTTGTATACGTGAGTCTGTCTGTCTTCAAATTCAAATCCTTGTGACTATTCGATGTAAAACTCTTCCTCAATTATACCATTAAGGAAGTCTTGTGTTTACATCCATCTGGTGTATATCCCACTTCACCATGGAAGCAAGTACCATGATAGTTCTGAAGGAAGTGTACCTTGCTTCCTAAATCAAGTGTCTCTTCAGAATTAATTCCCTCTTTCTGAGAGAAACCTCTAGCCACATGTCTTTCCTTACTTCTATTAGCATCATATTTTATCTTGCAAATCTATTTGGAAGATACCATATTCTTACTTTATGGTTTGAGTACTATATCCCAAACATCATTCCAGTATTCTTTCATCATAGCATCTTCCATGAGTTTCTCTTGTCAAGTCATCAACATATACTAGTCTTCCGTATTCAACCTTGAAGGTTGGAACCCACTTTACTCTTGGTAAATTCTTGATCCATCAAGAAGCTATCCATCATGTCACACCATGTTGAACTCAGAGATATTTTGTATTCACTCTCCCTGAAGCGAAGCATCATCTTCCCTCTTCATTCTGAACAGGTGGCTCTCTGCTTGATATATACTTCTAGTAGGTGTGGTCAATAGAGTATGTCATGTCATAGTCTATTCTTTCTAAGGAAAACCATGAACCTTGGTTTGTACACTTGTTCTGGTAGATCCATATGGAAGATACTACGGACTTCCCTTTAGGTCTCAAAACTATATCATAGACATCATTCCCCATGATCAATTGTTACTCTTTGATCATAGCTTCTTTCATAGTTGGAAAGGTTAGCATCAATGATGTCACCCAACTGTGTTACACAACTAGAGTGTGTCCAAGGCCTCTTACTTTGGTTTGGAAGTCTTGCCATTCTTTTCTTCATCTTGAGTTATATCTCATACCCATGGTGGTCTTCATCCTTCGAGGTGGATCTACCGCTCTCTGAAGCTCTTTCTTCTGTCATGGTGTATCTGACCCTAGGAGCATCAGATTCATGTTTATTGGAGTGAATTTTGAATTTTCATCACTTGTTCTATGGAACAAGTCTCATCCTTCTTTTCTTGTAGGCGGTTGTACAAGACCTTTCCTACAATTCAAATGCACTAGTCGCATGGTTAGAATCATTTCATAGAGCATATGCATAACGACAAATTCTTATGCATCATGCAATTGTTTAGCCAATATGACATCATTGAGATTGTGCACTAATCCAGTATGTTAGAGGTTTCATTCTATATAAGTAGTAATGGAGAGTTGTATAGCACCATGAGCTACTTACCCATCACATGCATGTCATTAATGCAAACATTCTATCATGCATAATGCATCAACTGAATATAAAATGATATCATGAAATGAAAAATTGAATACTTATCTTTTATTTGTTTCGTGGGTAGACTCCTTCTTGATCCTTCTGCTTCATCATCTTCTTCATTCATGACATCATCATTTCTTGTTCAAATCATAAGATGGATAAGAGGTTCTTCAAGAATTGAGTTCTTCAAATTCCTCATCACTTGAGGGATCTTCTTTGAATCGTGAGCACTTGATATTCAGTTTCTCCTATCTTCTCTTCTCTTATTATGAGTCGAGTTTCTTCTTTTGTAAGGCTTTAGCCTCGTCTCCCTTTGGAACTGGAACCTCTCTGCTTATGTAGGTGTCCAATTCATTTTGTTCAAGAACCAATGAAATCATATGCTTCCATGCTTGGAAGTTTTCAGCTTCACCAAGATTGTCATCAAGCTGATGTGTTGGGTCATTTTTAAATGAGAAACTCAAATGTAAATGGCAAAAGATTAGATCTTAACGGTTTGAGATGATCGTCCTGGTTCTAGATCAAGCTGATCTAGGGTTTATTAGAGAAACCCTAATTTTCAAAACTTGGAATATTTCAGATTTGATTGGATAGAAATATGTTCCTCTTGAAGGAAATCTAAGAAACATGTTCATTTTCCCAAAACTGTGATCAGAATTGCAAAATATCTGATGCCCTAGTTTTATTTTGTTTCTTCTGCAGAATGCTTGATATTGTTTCTGAGGTATCTCCGAAATTACTGATACTATGTGTTTAAAATTTATTACTGAGGTATTCTCATCTTTCCTCTATCCAACACCATAGGTTTGACCCGAATTGGTTTCACTAGTTGGGACTTATGCACGTTTTCCCAAGGTGGCTCATTTCAGGACTGTTCTGAAGAGAAAACTTTTATAGATTTCCACGTGTCACTATTTCATATTCAAGTTCTGAAATTATTACCATAGAAATTAAAGTCTGTTCCCTTTCTGGAACATCTTACTAAATTTCATTTGGACCTCCGTAGCCCGAGATATAGCAATTCTCCCCAAGTGTCCTATTTAGGGATGAATCCTAGGAGAGGCTAGAACCCTAGCTTGGAGGAATCATATTTCCTATAATATAGTGAATATGAGACTGAAACTTAGATACAGTGGACATCAAGAATGTATCTTCGACCTATGAAATTTTTGGCGCCTGATCCTTCTCCAATCTCAAGATATAGCGAATCTACCAAAACTATCTGTTTCAGTATTTTAGGGTTTCTAAGGCCCGGGGTCAAACTAGGGTTTGATTTTCCTACAGTTTCACCCAACCAAAAATCTCAACCTAGGTCTCTAAACTTCTATTTTGATGAGGAAAGTAATTCTATGTCGGGTTCACTCAACAATTCCTCTTCTGTAAAAACCCCTAATTTCCTGCAGCAAAAACTGAAAATGCCCGGAATCAAATTCGGCTTCGACAAAAAGATACGCCCTTCAATGGAGAGTCATCCTAGCCTTCTTTTGTTGTTGTATTTTTTAGAGAGACCCAAAAATTAATAATGCCTAGCTTTTGCAGCTGCATAGTGTCCTCTTTCAGGGTGGCTCTGATACCATGTTGAATTTTTAATGGTTATACCAGTTCTTAAAACATTTAGCATCATAACAACATAACCATAAGCCAAAACATCACTGAAAGATATACAAGCACAAACACACAAAAAGAACACAAATATTTATCCTGGGAACACCCTAATGGGAAAAACCCAAAAAAAGCTTCCTCAATATAGATGCCCCAAAAAGATAAACAGTAAAACCCAAAAGACTGGTCCTCCTTCTTCTCCAGCCACAACTCTTTCTCTCTCTCTCCCATGCGCTACACAGGTGAGTGTGTGTGTGTCAAATGAGGAGCATCAAACCTCTATTTATATTCTTTCGTTCACTTAATAATTAATTCAGTTATGTAGGCTTGAGTAATCCTAATTTAATCTTGTAGGCTCGAGTAACCACAACTAGGGTACTAATGACCCAACTTACAATGGAGGGGACTTCGTCATGACTCTTATTAGTTCTCCTAATTAGAAACATCGGGGTATAAATAAATACAAGTGATTCTATCGGTACGAACATCAAGGACCACAAAAAGAAAATACATATAGAATATTCTTTGAAGTTACAATATTTTAACACTTATTTTAGAACTATTCAGTATAGCGAACCTGTATGGACTTCCATGTGTCGTTGTTTCACCTTTAGGGCCTGAACCGTTTACAAAAGAAACTACAATTCATTTCCTATCTAAAACATCTTTCAAATTTTCATTTGGACCTTCCTAGCGCGAGATATAGCAATTCTCCCTAGGTCACCTGTTTAAGGTTGAATTCTGGGAGAGGCTAGAACCCTGAGTTGAAGGAATCATATCTCCTAGATTATAGTGAATCTAAGTCTGGAACTTTTACAAAGGGTACAAAAATATTTCATCTTCATCCAATAAAATTTTTTGCTCTTGATCCTTCTCCAATCTCGAGTTATAGCGAATGTCCTAACATGACTAGTTTTTGACTTCTAGGGTTTTCAAGCATGAAACCCTAAACTTTAGTATTTGTAGTTGTGGTAGTGTTTCAGCTGCACAAATACTTATTTTAGGGTGGCTCTAATACCTTGTTAAGTTTTTAATGGCTATACAAGATCTAATAACATTTAGCATCATAACATCATAACCATATACAAAAGGATCATTGAAAGAAAGACAAGCACAACCCTGTGGAAGATGGGGTAACCTTATGTGAAACGGGTCAGGTCGGGAGAGAAACTTACAAGGGCCCTGGCTGATTATGGAAACCAAAATAACACAAAGACTTATCCTAGGAAACCATCATGGAGAAGAAAACCCAACAAAACTTCCTCTATATATATGTATCAAATTACAAAAACAAAAACCCAAATAGGTGCTCCTTCTCCTTGCAGGCATGTCTCTCTCTCTCCTGTGCACTATACACAAGTGAGTGTTTGTGTCAAATGAGAAACACACATCCTATATTTATATTGTTTCTTCCACTTGACTCTTCCCCTGATCAAGTCATCCCTAACAAACTTACTAGGCCGACTTCACCTAAGAAGACACAAAACAATATTATATTATATTCCGGAGGGTTCTATTGACCTGACTTACAATGAAGGTTTTATCTCATGACTCTATGATGACCAAATACAATAGTAACATCCCGACGGAGGAGGAAACATCTCTAATAGGTTACAACAATAAAATACATTTAGAATATTCTTCGAAGTTACAATACTTCAAGAATGTCTACAATGGAATAATTTAGTCAAGTTATTCTAATAAAATTGCAAATTGATTATGCGGGACATGCTATAGATATCAACCAAGAATCCATCAATCAACTTACTGAGGTAAACAAGAACATCCTCAACAATTTATTGGTAACACCAACCAGGTTGGATAACATGTCCGATGCTTACATACAAAGACCCCACAAGGACCTGAAATGAGATATTATTGAAAAAATGTATGATGGAGAGTAACAAATAGAGAAAATGTCATTTTCCCATGTTACTTAGATTCTAGAAGTGCATAACCAATGGACCCCATATAGGGAAAGTTTGAGTTAACAATTTTGTTAACTTTGTGTATAATAAAGATAAAAAACTATTGTATTTGTCGGTTAAGTTAGTTATTGAAGCATCCCTTTATTATTGTTTTTAATGAAATGCATTCCAAGTGTATGCGGGGGTAACTTTTGGATGCATAGATATTTTTGTAATATTCCTATTGAAAAGGAAAAAAGGACATAATGAGTTGTAGCCATTTATAGAAACTGACTATGTAAATTGAGATTTTCTTTAATTTCAAGTTGATGCTATTAATTATAGGGATTGATGTGCATACCAATTTCTTCTATTACATGATTTAATGTGGTTAATTGCTTAATGGTTGCAATCGTATGCAAAGTCATTGTTTGGAACTAATGATATTTATTTATTTATGTTTATGTCACATCGATGATATTATTTATTGGAAATTGTGTTAATTTCTTCTTATAGTTCAACATTATATTATTCATCTTGCACTTGACCTTGTCAATTTTTATCTCCTAATCATGATTAGATTAGATTAATTATTATTGATTTGATTAATAATATATTCAAATAAAGTAATGTTTCAATTAGATGTTATCTTGTTAGCACATTTTAGAATACCTAGTAGTTTAGATTTACAAAAAATATCATTACTAAAACTTTAAGTGGCAATCAGGCCCACATTCCAGTTAGAGATTGATATCCCAAATAAATGAGGCTAGTTGGGACTCACCTTAGGCATTCTCCCTTATTGTTGACTTGAGTCATTTTTGTCCAATCAACACTTGGGAATATCCTTTCTCAATTGACCTTGCCTTATACTCATCAACATTGCCATATGAACCAAGTTTGTTTTTTAACACTCATTTGCATCAAACAATTTTCCATCCATTAGGAAAAAATGCCAAAACCAATGTATCATTACTTTAAAATGTAGTCATGTCCTCATCCATGGTCAATCTCTAGGACTCCTTATTTTCCATCTCTATATCCTCTTAATTCACAATTCTAGGTTCATTAGTATTGGAAAATAAATCAAAATATACATACGAAATTAGATAGACTCTAATTATACCTATTTAGTTTCTTTGTTTGTCGATTAGAGATACTTAAAGTTTGAGGTGGGGTTTCCTCCTACTCTTCCAAACAATTTGATCCCTCCTCTACATCAAGTCCATCATTAATTTCTTATTCATTTTTTGGTTCATATTTCTTGGTATTGGATGGTAAATAAACAACTAACTTCTTTGTGTTTCACCATTTTGAGAGAAGATTCAACTTCTTTGAAAAAAAATTATTCTACACAAAATTTTCCTTGTCATGGATCCCAAATATTGTACCCTTTCACACAAGTGCCATCCAATGAAGATGCATTTCAATTCATTTTTATCCAACTTTGATTGATTCTCCTTAGGCATATGTGCACATGCTTCACAACCAAAACACAAAGATGTTTAAGTGATGCCTTATTTCCCATCCACACCTCAATTGTGGTATTCTACATAAGACCTAATGTAGGAGACCTATTAATTAGGTAACTTGTAGTAACAACCATTTTTCCCAAAATTTATTCTCTAAGTTGGTCACACTAAGTGTTAGTTTTTCAACATTTAAGCTAGCATTATGATAAGATCTTTTCACTGAGAGAATAACAAGCACAGCAATCACATAAGCACATCACAAGAGACAAGAGACACAAAGATTTTAGGAGGGGAAACCATAAATGGAGAAAACCCCTCAACTTCCTCTAAGATAGTATCACCACAAGATGTGATCCCAAAACAGTAAGATGACCTCCCTTCACAATAGCAGCCTTCTGTCTTCTGTCAAGCCAAGAATTTCCTTCTCCAAAAGTGCGCCACACTTGAGAGAGCAAGAGAGCTAAGTCACAAGTGATAAATAGAGAGACTCTCACTCTCTATTTATATTCTTCCGTTGACTTGAAGTGCACTCAACCATTTCACACGTAGGCTCGACCTAATAATTAATTACTTGAGCCTACACCTTAATTAGTGTATAATAACCCAAGTGCCCCTAAACTGTGGGGACTTACCCAATGACTTGATATGACTTGTTTACATTATAATACTCCCGATCGAAACATCGGGGCATGACCACATGACTCAAATACATAATAGAAACATCCCGGAATAAACATCGGGTTACAGTACATAAGATACATAGAAGAATACATTCCGAAGTTACATATACATCGACACTCCCTCTTAACTAGGAAGGTATTCTTTCGACACAATTTTTCAGCACTGGTCTTCTTCTCTGCATCAACTGGAACATCTTCATCTTTGAGTCATCTTCATCTTCAAGTCATCTTCGTCTTCAAGTCATCTTCGTCTTCAAGTCATCTGGGTCTGGATCATCTCTCGATCTGGGTCATCATAAAATGGCATCACTGGATCTAGATCATCACCTGATCTGGATCAACATCACTGGATTGGATCTGGATCATCACTTGATCTGGATCACTACTGCTGGATCTGGATCATCACTCGATCTGGATCTCTCAGAGTCATCATAACTGGATCTGGATCATCACTCGATCTGGATCTCCACTGGTCATCATCATGTGTATACTATCTCGTCATCGGAAGTTCTACAGAGCCAGCCCTTTTTCATGCTGGATGTACCATCTACTCAAAGCTAGTCCTTTTTCTTACTAGATGAGCCTTCACAGAGCTGGTCCTTTTTCATACCAGATGTGGCATCACAGGGCTGGTCCTTTTTCATACCAGATGTGGCATCACAGGGCTGGTCCTTTTTCATACCAGATGTGGCATCCAGACCATGGAAGGAACCTAATCCTCTCACCATGTCACTGCCCTTACATCCGACCATGGAAGGAACCTAATCCTCTCACCATGTCAGAATGGCACAATCCCATCCAACGATGGAAAACTCTCAGCTCGCAAGAGGAGAGAGATTTCCGCACTTATATCTGACATGGGAGGAACTAAATCCTTTAGCCATGAACAGAATGGCCCTGCCCTTACATCTGACCTACTCATCAGAATGGCACAATCCCATCTAATGATGGAAGACTCTCAGCTCACAAGAGGAGAGAGATTTCCGCACTTACATCTGACATGGGAGT
>LPNX010294866.1:37209-58888 GCA_001517045.1 Pseudotsuga menziesii | reverse complement strand
CTTCCGCAAGCTTTTCACTAAGCTGATGTAATATATCATATTGAAATGAGAACCTCAAATGGAAATAGCAAAGGATTAGATCTTACCGATTTGAGGTGTCCATCCTTGTCCCGGAGTTTGCTGATCTAGGGTTTGTTGCAGAAACCCTAATTTTCAAAACTTGGAATCTTTCAGATTTGATTTGATAAATAGATATATCTCTTCAAATGGAGCTGTCCAATGTACTCCTTTTCTGAAAACAGTGGAGGGAAGCTCCCAGAACAGGAAGCCCTAATTTTCTGATTTCTTCTGCAAACATGTCTGTTACTGTTTCTATGATATCTCTGAAATTACTGATCCTCTATGTCTAAAATTTCTCAATGAGGTAACCTCGCATGTCCCGGATCCAACACCATAGGTTTCATCAGAATTGGTTTCACCTTTTTGGATTTATGATCCTTTTCCCAAGGTGACCTGTTACAGGACTGTTCAGAACAGCGAAGTTGTACAGACTACCACGTGTCACTGGTTCATCTTCTGAGTCTGATATTCGGATCACAGAAATTATAGTCCATGCCCTTTCTGGAAAATCTTCAGGAATTCCATTTGGACCTCTGTATCCCAAGATATTTCAATTTTCCCCAGGTGTCCTGTTTATGGATGATTTCTGGAAGAGGCTGGAACCCTAACTTGGAGAGATCATATCTCCCGGAATATAGCGAATCAGAGACTGCCCTTTGGACACAGTGTGCATCACGATTTTATCCTCAGCCCTTGCAATTTTCAGCTTCTGAGACTTCGCCAATCTCAGAATATAGCGGATGTACAAAAACGTAGCAGTTTTATCATTTAGGGTTTCTCTAGCTTGGGGTCAAACTAGGGTTTGACTTTCCCAGAGTTTCACCCACCCAAATTTCTTAATCCAGGTCTCTAAAATTCGGTTTTGATGAGGAGAAAAATCCTATGCAGGTCTCACTCAAAAATTCCTCTTCTGTAGAAAGCCCTAATTTCCACATCGAAACTGAAAATGCTTGAAATTGAATTCCGCATCGACAGAAAGATGCACCATTCAATGGAGATTCATCCTAGCATACTTGTGCTGAAAATCTGTGGAGGAATATCCATAAAATAGGAATCCCTAGTTCCTGTAGCTGCACAATGTCTTCTTCTCAGGTTAGCTCTGATACCATGTTAGTTTTTCAACATTTAAGCTAGCATTATGATAAGATCTTTTCACTGAGAGAATAACAAGCACAGCAATCACATAAGCACATCACAAGAGACAAGAGACACAAAGATTTTAGGAGGGGAAACCATAAATGGAGAAAACCCCTCAACTTCCTCTAAGATAGTATCACCACAAGATGTGAACCCAAAACAGTAAGATGACCTCCCTTCACAACAACAGCCTTCTGTCTTCTGTTAAGCCCAAGAATTTCCTTCTCCAAAAGTGCGCCACACTTGAGAGAGCAAGAGAGCTAAGTCGCAAGTGATAAATAGAAAGACTCTCACTCTCTATTTATATTATTCCGTTGACTTGAAGTGCACTCAACCTAATAATTACTACTCGAGCCTACACCTTAATTAGTGTATAATAACTCAAGTGCCCCTAAACTGTGGGGACTTACCCAATGACTTGATATGACTTGTTTACATTATAATCCTCCCGATCGGAACATCGGGGCATGACCACATGACTCAAATACATAATAGAAACATCCTGGAATAAACATCAGGTTACAATACATAAGATACATAGAAGAATACATTCTGAAGTTACATATACATCAACACTAAGAATACTCCTAGATTTCCCATCAATTAGTCTTGTCCATCCATTATGCAATTCCATTTTTTAAAGAGGTATATGAACTTATGTTATGTCTTTCAATTCAATTAATTTACAAAACTTATAAAACCATGTAGAACAAAGCTCACTGCCATTATTAGTTGTCAACACCTTAATCTTCATACAAGCTTGGTTTTCCATTAGAGCTTTAAAGCCCTTAAATTGACTAAACACATTGTATTTAATGGCTAGTTTTTAATTTTCTATTTATACTCTACTTCCCTCTTCTTTTCTATTATGCCATAGATCCAAATAATCCTAATGATGGGTGGAGGGTCCACTTGAAATGCGTCAGTCACTTCTATATTTCTACATAATGCAACTCCATAAGCTTACACATAATGACTGAACACTGTGGAAACATTCATGCATAAAAACCTTATATTTAGTTATGAGAGAATATACCCATACCTTTATATAGTGATTATCAATGAATGACACATAATATAGTGCCTTAGAAATTGAAGGAACTTTAACAAGAACAAACTCCATTGATCACCTTCACTTTATCATCAAGAAATACGATCAAGACTCTACCAAAACCAACTATGTTAAGAGGAGAGTCACCATTGAGATGTACCATCCCACCTTTGTATTTCTCATGTACTAAAAACCGGTCTCAATGGGAAGTCATATTGAAGGAAGCTCCATAGTCTATCAACCATGTAATATTCCCTACATGAATTTCCAAAGATGTAACAAAGGTATCTCTACCATCCTTCTTTATTCTTCCCAATTCTCCTCCTTGCAAATCTTCTAAAATTCTCAACCTTGTTGAAATTACTACATTTTGCCTTGGACTTTACTAGAGAGTTAGGTCTCCTGTGGTATTTGGATTTGTTGTTTTCTCTCTTCTTTCCTTTCTCCTTCAATATTCCATAAACAACCAAAGAGTTATTGGTGGATTCATAAGCTTTCTTATCCACCTTCTCTGAGGACCGAGAGTGAAGCAACCATAGCCTCATCAATCACCAGTTTCTTTACAATACTTTAAATGCCCATTACTACATTGTCACATGAATTTGACAAAGGACACAAAAGAGTCATACAACTATCTTTCTCATTCATATTATCTCCAACTAGAATCATCTAGGTCACAATAGCATAAAAAGCATTAAGATGCTTGGTTATATAATCACCATTACCCATTCTCAAGGTGAACAAGTATTTCCATCAAGAAAATATTAATAAGGGATGTAGCCTGATACAAATCCATGAACTTCTTCTATAGGGTTGTGTTTTTTCTTTAGAAACGTTCAATAACATTGGATCCACAAACAAAGCTTGATAAAGCTTCTTATCTCTCTCCAACACTTCCCATTCTTCATCGTTCATACTAGTGGGCTTAGTTCTAGATAATGTAGCAAATATATACGAGCAAAGCATTGATCTTGAGCTTCCACAACTTGAAGTTAGTATCATTCAACTTCACCATTTCTATTCTGGATGTGCTTGTCATTTCCTTGCAACAAGATTTATTTTTTTGCAAGCTCCCCGTAAAACTAAGGCTAGATCAAAAACCATATTCTTAACACCTTGGGTCCAAAGTCATACTATTGTGATACCAAATAAAAAGATATAAAATTGCAACATATACATCCTACAATAACCAATAAAAAAATATACACAAAATTAAATAAACACAATTGCAATAATATAACAACAACACAAAAACATATAACTATTAAACACCATAATTTTTAGTACAAGACCTTCCAAAAAGTAACCTTACACCTCAAAGCACATTCAATTCATTATTCAACAACCAACATGTTTTTCACACCTAAAAAATACTTCTTCCTTGCTCTTCAATATTTTGAATCAAAGATAAGAAAAGTCAATATATATAAAGTAGCGAATTCATCTCCAAAACAGAGATGTAAGCAAATGTAACTATCAAAAACTGCCTTACAGAAAAAAGTAAGAAGTTCTTAACTGATTACATATATAAAAAAATGGTAATATATACCGAGCTACCCTAAGTGGAAAAAAGAGAAAGTAGAACATCTATGATGGTGTTACAATACATTACAGAATCCCTGTCATTCCATATGCTTTAACATTTAATCAAATAATTAAACATACCCCAATAATTAATACTTAAGGTCTTACCCTGTCTCGGAATCTGTCACTTATTGCATATGCTGTTCATCGATCTCTTCTAGCAGTGTACAAATTAAATCAATTAAAAGTTATGTGGGGACGATATTTTAAGAACAAAGGAAAGTACAAAGTATATATACATAATACATAATAATAATAAAAAGACTATTCGTGCACATGGCTTGCAAATTTACAGGATTGGACGTTTCACTATTGAATTCAGCACAGAGCATGGGCATGGCATCTCAAGTTATAACAATTAACAACCGTTTGTTTTTTATTTTCATTATAGTTGCAATTTAAAACTCTAAATTCTAAGATAAAATCAAATCATTATGATTGCATGGTAGTAAAGTCAATCCAAGATACTTCAAAATGAATAATGCTGATCACTTTAAAAGTGTTCGTTGCAAACTCAAACCATCTACATTGCACCAGATAATGGCATGCTTTTTGTCCCAATTCATGAAAGGTACACAATAATGATAAAAACATTGTAAGATTTTTTAAAAAATAATCATGATGACCATCATATTCCACAAACTACAATCATATCTCAGTCTCGGTATTAAAGTTTTCAAGAAACTACATTCATATTTCAAGAAAACTTCACCTTTATCCAGTGGAATGTATGTACACAACAGCGACATATGTTGAAATCTCACTTCATCATGTAATATATTGTTTCAGTTTATCTTTTGAAGAATACCATTTTTCTTTTTCATGGTTTGTATTTTTTTTAACAAAGAAAAAAACATATATTAGATATATATTAGAAGTATATGCAAGTTTTGACAAAAGTACATGAAACAGGCTTTATGAGAAAATCAAGAGTGTTGATAGTCCTCAAAGAAATTGATAGGCCAAAAAAGGAGCAAAAATATATTCGATTTAAAATAGATATTTGACCTCAACCAAGAACAACATAGGAAACATCATAGTCCAAAACACGAATATAGACCAAAATGAGAGCCCGCATATGAGAAATAACTTTCAGCAGAAAAACAAAAGAGAGGCTAGCCTAGAGGGAAAAAATCTTAATGACGCCCTCATGAGAGAGCACACCATCAACCCATTTTTCCCAAAATTGATCGCCAACAATAACATTTAGGGGCTTCTCTGAAAGGGAGTCCGCCAACATGTTGAATTGACTATACACATGTGAAAATGATATATCCTTGAAGGAGCAGATCAACTGACGAGTGGAATTCAACCAGGAAGAGAGGTGGATGCTATTAATCATACATTCATTTGCAACCCAATCAACAATCACTTTTGCATCCCCAAAAAGCCTTAATCCATCCAGTTGAAGATGATTGGAGAAATAGATAATCATCCAAAGTGCCAAAAATTCCCCTTTAGTGTTTGAACCGGAACAACAACACATCCAAATCTTCTACATGATGGAACGGTTCAGCCAAAGGGATGCACCAACACCACCTGAAGAGAGCTCCAGCTGGGAGGATCCACACAAAAAACCTCAAATTGTATCACAGAGATGGTTTGAGCATAATCCTCGAGGAAATTTTTGATCTGTTATCATTGATTGCAGAGAATTCTCTCAAAGTTTCCACTCCATAAGAGATGGATTTGGCGATATCCAATATGGAATTTTCAAATATTTTTTTGTTCTTGCTTTTCCAGATTTCCCAGCATATAAAGCAACAAAGAGTTTTCCAGACATCACCTCCCATTTTCCAATTTATGAAACAACCAACAAGAGAATCCCCAGCCACATTTATGGTAAATTGCAGAGGCTATAAACATGAAGCCAAATGGATTTTGAAAAGGGGCAAGACACAAGAATATGATAAACAAATTCTTCACTACAACTACATAAAGCACATATGTTCAACCCACACATACCTCTTTTGCAAAGGTTGTCCCATGTAAGAATTTGGTTTTCCAAGGCTAACCATACAAACAACTTGATTTTTAATGGGAAGTTCTAGGTCCACAATGCACTGTACCACCAATTGGAATCACCAGGATTTTCATCGAATAAGACTTTATAAGCCAACTTAGCTGTCAAGATGCCTTCATGATCATTAGATGACCATTTTAATTCATCTTTATGACCATCCAGGAAGATAAGACCTTTTTGGAGGCTGAGAATATAAACAAAAACTACAACAAATCTTGGAATTAGCGTCCCTTTTTAGTGTAATTTTTTTTATATTGAGTGGTCAAACTAGACAGTAAATGGGACGCGTCATGGACAAAACTTAAAGCATCTCAAAAAACTTTTTTTTTTGCTTCCTAGATAGCATCCTTTATGACGTCCAAAATAACATCTATTTTTTTGCTTCCAGAATAGCGTCCAACTTTGCTTCCTAAACAACGTTCGAGGTTTGCTTCCTAAATAACATCCTCTTTTGACTCCTAGCAAGTGTCTTCTTTTTCTTCTTAAATGACATCCCCGTTAGTGCCATATTTGCATCCTTAATAGCACCATGATAGCATCCAATATTCCATCCATTTTTCTACCGCTTTAGCATCCCATTTTGCACCATGTTTTACTTCCAAATATGCGCCAATTTTTTCTTCCAAATTTGTACCAATTTTTGCTTCATTTTTTCATCGTGTTTTGCTACCAAAATGACGCCAAATATTTCTTCTATTGTTGCACCATATTTTTCTTCCTATTTAGCGTCATTTTTTGCATCCAAAGTAACGTCTTATTTTGCTACCATATCAATGCCATGTTTGGCTTCATCATTAGCGCCATGTGTTGCATCCTTTTTATTGCCTAGTTTCACATCTCTCACTATTTGGTCACTAATTTAGTTGTTTTTAGTAATTTTATATATGAATTTTGGTTATTTTGTCTGGTCACTTATCTCTTATTTTTTGGTTACTATTTTTGTTGTTTTTAACCGATATTATAATATCAATATGGCATGGAGGAATCGAACCACCAAACTCCTACTTTTAAGGAAGACACTCTTCCATTGAGCTAGAACCCTTTAAGAATTTGGGAACCTAACTTAAGGAGTCCTCTATAATGGTAAAAAATTATCAATACACAACTTTGACTATCTAATGGTCGGCAAAGGATGATAGATTGTATAAGTTCACAATATATGATCAAGCGGGTTATGAAATCTGTAAACATTTTCTAGGAATTTTGAACAAAACTCAAGAAATTGGCTTAATGGGATTGCAAAAATCGGTATTCACTAGAAACCATTATGTTTGTTTAAGGTTTTATATTTAATCATACTCCATTAAGAGACCCATGATAAGAGGACATGAAGACACATCCTTAAATGCAAATACAATGATATTCAAGCAAAATAACAATTGTTTACACCATATTGCAATAAGAGGGTACTGTTGTAATTTTAGGTCATCAACACACTATATAATGATGCTAAAGCTTGGGAAAGATGATTGTAAGAAACCTCAATTCAGAAATACCTTTATTTTCAAGCAAAAATAGGACTTGTACAGAGCTAGAAATGATTGTTGTGTATGATTTTGACACTCAGAAAATTTATATCAGCACTTGACTCTCAGGAAATTTTGACACTTACTAATGATACAAGATAGCAATTGATTTTATATGTGTTTTTATTAAAGTAATGTTAGAAGGATTAATGTTTCACCGCAATGTGCTAATCGATCTCAAGTGATCTCAAGGAATGTTTTCGACATTTATGAGTCATTAACCTTTTACTCTTTCCACGGTACTATGTGATCCTGAGATTTGTTAAGTATAGAAAATGTTGAATTACAAATTTGAGAAATGGAGTTATTTCAATCCTTAACAAAGGTGGTTAAAATGAACTGAAACAACTTCCACTAAAAAATGAAGGACGAGATACCGGAGACTAATCACATCCTTAACTTGTTTGAATAGGATAGTGTCAATCATGTTTAGGGAATTTAAACAAATTCATGTATTTCCTAGTCAACCAGAGAATTGAAAATCAGCCAAATTAAATAATTACAGGAATATTTGATGGAGATAGATGAGAACCTTGTGGTGAGAGCAATGAAAATTTGTGCTTAGCTTGGGCGGTTACTATTCAGCTGCCAAATATTGGAGATCTCTTTGGTAAATGTGTTTCATATCAAGAAAAGTATTTGGCTGGTTAGTTAGAGACATGAAGGTCATCACACCGTTCGATAATTAAAAGGAAGTGCATTTAGTGACAATGGCTCATTCACTCACTTTAGCATGAATCCAAGCGTGGCTATAACATTTTAAAGTGAGCACAACCATATTTACTCACCCACCTCCAAAAATAGTAGCTACTTTTCCCAAAAAGGTTTCTCATATAAGATAAATGACACCCCCAAAGGCAGCATGCAATGGTGTTAATCCAAATTCTTGATAGTGGAAACAAGACTTCCAAAGGATTTTCAAGTGAAAGTGGGAAATTTGTCGGCTTCTTTGATAGAAATCAAAGGTGGAGGTCATGCAAAAGCAGTTGAAACCGAGTTGAATGGACTCCAATGTGTGCTTAGGAACATGAATGCTGAAGTGAGAGGCTGCTTCTTCTAAATCCAGAAACTAAATTCTTTGACCCTCTGTTTATTTCCCTTAACTAACAATAAACATAATTTGTTGAAGTACTTCAGAAATAGCCTTTGATTAGAAGACTGTGGAAAACTATTCCTAGGGTAATGTTTCAGCTCTAGCTAAAAGGCCCTCCATTTGATTTTATTCATAATATCCAAAGATTTTGGGGAGCTAACCGGATCCATGGTTACATGTTGAAGGGAATATTTCAAAGAGTGCAATTGACCTACAAAGAAAACTTTTTTGAATTTTTTTAGTTTTATACAAAAAGAGTTTTTTTACTGCAAACTAACATAAATCATGTAGAAAAATAAATAAACTTATAATCAGATTCACTATAGTTGTAGTATAATATTATTCTCAGCTTGACTATATTTGTAAGCCAGTGCAAAAGATGCTCAAATTTAAAACAATTTAAACTAAATAATTGACTAAACCTTCTTGTTGATTCAAATGTTTTGATGTAGTGTATCAAAGCTTGTGTCATATCCTGTCCTTTGAGGGTACAATCCATGCAAATGCATAAGCTATACTATATGAATTTACATCCTTGCCTATAGTCACCTGCAACATATCATGCCATTCCATGCATGCATGATCATGATCAGCACAGGAAGTATGGAAGCCATTTCTAAGAGACTCAGGCGGATTCCACTCACCCACCCATTTCCATTTGAGAACTTAACCACATTACTTGTAAAGCTAATTACCTCAGTCTTCCACTAGCACATGAAGATTCCAATCAATATGAATCTGTTTTAGCTTAGCCACGAGCACTGAAAAAGTTCAAGCTCGGCTCACATTAATTTTCTGGGATGAAACTTGACCATACAAGCAAAGGAACCTACATGACCATAACATTAGTTTAAATCACCTAGTTTTATTTTAGTTCTGTAATAAGCTGCGAAATTCAAACAGACTTGGAGGCTGCACGACGTTAGCATGGAGATTATTGTGACTGTGAGAGTAAACATGACCCCATATGTTCATGTGCATGTACATGCAGGAGAACAGGAAATCGAGTGGATTAACTAAATATTCCAGTTCAATATACTTTTGAAAATGAATTTCCAAATGCAACTTCAAATGAAAAAATCTATTAATCAAACAACAAGAGAATATCACCTTTTTTAGATCTTGTGCAAACTGACTAGCTTGAGTATCATTATCTTCTGGCTTATTATAGCTCTCAACAATTTGTAACAATACATGAAGATGGACCATTAATCTCTCCTTCTTTGAATGAATTTCATTTGTGTGTACCCTATAATCCTGAAATATTTCTTCAACAATAGTTGAGTTAAGATCTATGAAACAAACATGAGACAAATCTTATCTTTCTGCAATTTAAAATGTTTTACATAATACTCTGTCCTTTTCTAGCATCCAATTACTACTAGAATAAAATTATCTTTGTCTTGACCTACCATTGAGTGATTTCACATTGAAAACCAAGAAGATGAACTAATTAAATTTCTAACCAATCATACTCAAGACATTTATGTTGTGTTGTGAGATCTCTCTAAATATTATAAAAAATAATACTTATTTAAATTGCCATAAGAACGGGTGGAAGGATTGTAACCATCCTAATCATGCCCATCAACAGCATATGTTAGGTTTAAATATAATAGTGGGTAAATTATTGAATTATATTTATGTTTCTGATTCTTCCCTCAAAAGATTTCAATATTGGTATAGATTCAAAATTTGGCTAGGCCTTATATGTATGTTCTAAGAGAATGTTCCAAATTTCAATAGCCAAACTGTCTATTTTCTTTTGTTGTTAATATTATCTTATCATATATTGCGAAGTCAATAACTATACCAAAAAATAAAACAACAATATTCTACATCTAGCAAAGAAAAGAAAGATGGTGCATATAAAATGTTATCATAAAATGCCAATTCTGACCTGTTTTCACTCAAACCTGTTTGGACCAGTTGTTTCAACTGATTTTGAATTAATTTGTGCTAAAAGTGGCCAAGCCAGGCATGGACAACTCCACCTGGCTATCTTGGGCCAAAGTGGTTGATTTCATCATTGTTTAGGAAATACCCTAGTCAACCCAAAAAAATAAAAGAAAAAAGAACCTTCTAGAAGGACACTAAACATTACAATCAACCTACATATGCATGCCCCTCTATTTGCCTCACATACTTTGTAATGTCCCTAACCAAATAAGAGTATAAATTTTTCACTTCTTTGAGTTTGGTTGAAGACTTGGTCAATGTGTGTGGGATACTAGCAAAACTGTGGATGATTATAAATTTGTCCTCAATTCTTTTCTAAGGATAGGCTAGTGTCAAGGTTCATATGAGTTTTGAAGCCTTTAAAAAGGGACGTCCCAGCCTGTACCTTCGACATAAAGAGACTGTACCTTATGGATTACATTTCTACTATTGTGTACCAGCTTCAGGTCATGCCATTCGTCCTAGTCATTATTAGTTTGAGAATCTTTATCTTAACAGTAAGTGGTTGTCATTTCAAATAAGTAATAGATCTGAAAATCCCCTTTAAAAATCAGTCCCTAGTATGCACTATTATTGTTTTGAATTGTCAATGAAGTCTAGAATTCTTTTTCTTATCATGTGGTGAATGTCTTAATTTTCCATGTATATGAAATCTTTACATACACATTGTTTGATAACCATATGATGACACATGAATTCTGAAACAATCATTCCATGCTCTAAGACAAATAATCAGTCCCAAAAATTAGTTTAGACAGAGATACGACAAAGTGTTTGACATAAGATACCACCCAAGACATGTGAGAGTTAACATTAATTTTCAGATCTGGACTGTTGGGTTTATACAATGACATCTAGATATGTGCATTTAAGTGTTTGATAACTTTCCGCAACCAAAAATACATAACGAGTCAATTCCAAATTCCAAAAATTACCCAACTATTAACAGGGTCTTTACAGTTTGGTTCAATCATTACTTGGAGGGCGGACTAGATCATCTTATGGTAGATGACCTACTCCATCCTTTTTTACAATTATTTATTCTATAGTTTGAGTTAGGGAAATAACTAGGACGATCCCAAAAAGGACACACTCATGGACTGTGTTCAAGATAGATGCAATACATTCTAGAGAGGCGGCAAAGGCATACACAATAAGGATATATAGTTTTTCCATAACCCTGGCATACCCAAGCATATCTAAAATATTCTAAAAAAAGGCATGCCCTCAAAAGGAAGTATTCTACAACCTATCTCATGTACCATAATTACAAGAAAAAATCCTCAACATGCATTTATTTTTTCTCCTTCCCTTGCCTCATAACTATCATAAAATGATAAATCCCCTAGCATACTTACACAACATTTGATCAGGGGTACGATATTGATTGCAGGTTCAATTTTGGTGTCTGTAGAGACCTATGTTTAAGCTATAGATTTTGTTATGAACATCTTAGCAACTAATTTTCGCTTTTAGGGTCATGTTGCTCCCTTGCATGACACCTTGTGGTTTTCTAAAAAAAGAATGTTTTGGTCTGCTAGTGTTTCTTTGTAAAATAAATTTTTGCAATAGGTTGGCCACTTGATTCCGACTTCTCTGATGGTAGGAGTTTAAGTTTTCAGATAGGGGTTTACTATTTTATCTAAGGTTTCTCCTTGTGGTGGTGCTCTGTCTATTGAATTTTTTCTTTTGTAAAAAGCTCTGTTTTCAATGTTTTATAACTAAAAAGCAGAAGAATGTTCCAAAAAAGGTTATTAAAATTTAATATAATGAATAGGGAAATAGGGCCACTATAACAATCCCCAAAGATAAAACAAATGTCTACAGACAGTATGAAAGACATGCATCCCACAACACACATAAATTCTCTATGGAAGTTTCTGGTAATCACATGGCTCGTAAGTGGTAATTAAACCTTAAGCTTGCTTTGCTTGACAGATGGACGCTGAGCTCATGTCTAGCTCTTCTAACTCCAATCCCTTGGAACCTACACTCCCTTATTTTCCTGGCAGAGTGAACAAAGAGTATCAAACTTCACTGCTTAATCCAGATTCTAGAAGTACAACCAACAAGGGTAAGACTCAAGAGTACAATCATGTTCACTCCATTAATATCCATAGTTGAACCAATGGGGGGAAATATTACTTCTAATACATTACATGACATGTACACTGAAGGAAGTGCCCAAGCCATCTCTAAGATGAATTGAAAATTACAAGAATAAAATAAAATACATCACAAAATTACAAAAATGTGAGCTTATCTTACAAGCAGGCAGTAGTCCATCCATGCATATGTCGATAGGCAGTAGTTTTGTAATATAGGGATTACAAAATTACCTAGAATGCATATGTGGATAATCTTCATAAAATATATGTTAGAATTAGGAGGGAGAATATTCATAGGTATGGTCAAAGAATCAAGCCTTGGGTTTTTATTCAGCAAAATTGGGATACCGAGCAATTTTTTCTTCTTCTCTTGAACACACAGCCTGGTGGTGTGAGAAATTATGGAAAATAAAAGCCCCCAATAAACAAGAATCTTTATGTGGCTATCAATTGTGAACAAGGTTTTAACTTTGGAAGTTCTGCAATGGAGGCTAGGCACAAACATGGAGTATGTATTTTATATAGAGAAGATGAAAAATCAATAGAACATTTGCTCATCAAATTCTCAAATATACAAAACAGGTCTGGTTAGAAGTGGATAAGTTCACAAGAGTGAAGAATCGATGGGTTTGCAACTCTATTGAAGAATGTTTGAAAAGTTTGATGAGACAAAAATAGCTCAAGGAATGGAAACCTGTGCCATGTTTGACTGTATAGGACTTGTACCTAGCAAGAAACCCATTGCTATTTGTGGAAAAAGTTGTAGTACCTTCATTCTAATGTTATTATCAAATCAGATCCATGGCCATAGCTTAAAACTTACAGGCTTCTAGTCATTCAAGAAAAGAGAGACAAATGGTGAATGTATTCATCATTAAAGAGTAGGTATGGGGGTTCTTTTATGGAACAAGGCAAGGTCCTTGGGATAGTAGCAGTGCAGGTTGTATTTTTTTTTAACTGAGAATCCCAAATTCCAATCAACCATAGCAATATAAGATAAAACATGGGGCTAGGGTTCCATAATGCACCCCACATCACATGAAGCACACCCCTAACATGTTGTAAACACTTTTGAAGCAACCTCAAAGCTAATATCCCATGAACATCAAAATATCTTAGCTAATTAATGTATATCTATTCTTTAATAGTAATATTTAGAAAAATAGCATTTACATTCATCTAGTATAAGGGCCAACCAAAAACTGATGAAATAGACATGGCTACTCAAATATATGTATACCTTTCAACTAAAGCAAATGTATCCTAATATTCAAGTCCCTCTTTCTAAGAGAATCCTCAGGGTGAGTTGCAGTGTCATATTTTGCATGATCTTATCATGGTTTTGAATACCCTTTGGGGAGATATGTACAAGTTGATTTTTTAGGCAAATCTAAGAGGTTGTTACTTCTAAAAATTCTATTTTAGTAGTTTCTAGAGAGTGGTCCAATCAATGATCTAATTTCACATTTGAGGACCTAGTTGGATGTGTTATCCTCCATTTTGTATGGGTGTCTACCTGTGATTCTAATCACACTCTCCAAGGGTAACGTTGTCATGATTGTAATCTTGAAATCAAATCTAGGCAGTTCTGAATTGGTTTTGAAATTTGGACAGTTAATGGAGTGTAACAGTAGTGAGCCCCTTCATTTTCATTTATGAGCACACTAGGAGCAATTTTGGGCAGTCTTATAGGCATAAACAGCTCTAGAATCAAGTATGAGAATCAAAGGGACAAATATGAGCACTTTGGGAGCATTCTGAAGGTCACAACAAACATTAAAGGGTCTGAAATTAGTTATAATTAGGCCAACTTTAAAACCTGGGCACATTGCATCCCTAAAATATGATGATCAATGGCAGTAGGAGGTGGTCTTTGCAATCCTAGCTGTGAAAATGAGAAATATGTGGGTGAAAGCAACCTTAAAATCTCATTCATATGCCTTATAGTAGCATCCACATGAATTTTGGGCACAAACAAACCTGTTTGACAGTAAAAAAAATGGGTATGAAGTAGCCCTATTTGAGCATCTTGGGAACACTTGTGCACTTATCCATCACCAAACAAGCCCACCTCTAAATCTGGGCCAAATTGGAGGGTTAAAAGGCGGTTATGGGCATGAATAGCCCTATGAAAAGTGATGAACAACAGAAAAAAATAGGCTTTGAGAAATGTTGGGTTGAATTTGAGGGTTGAAATGACATTAAGAAACAATTATGGGCACAGATATGGACATAAACGATGGACATGGGAACTCCAAGATCCTCAAACCTTCATTCTGGGCATAAATAAGGGTTGTTCCAACCTCCTAATAGGTCATTTATAGCAGTATCATGAATTCTCGATGCTTTTTATCCACAAAATGGGGGTAGACAAAACTAAATATAACAAATATCATTTAATTTCAGACCCTATAAACCAAAGTTTGAGTGCACTTTAGGTGATTCTCGAAAGTCTCTTGAAGGATATCAATAGCAAACAACAGTCTTTGGTGGCTTTCCTTGCAACCGTAGGTCACAAAACAACCCTAAAAATCTTCATACCTATGCACAAGAGAAGTAACAACCCCAGTTGGCCCTAAAATCCCAATTTTGTTGTGCATTAAGGGCCCCTGTGCATAAAATGGAAGCCCTAAAGAGGGCCAATTCACCTTGGTGTACTGGTTTGTTGTTAGAGGAAGGCCTTCTCTCATTATTTGAGGAACATTCACCCTTGGAGACACATGCATAACGGTAGTGTTCAAACCTAATAAAGGAGAAATTCATCATTTGAAGCATGCTTACACTCTTGTATACACCATTTCATCAGAGATATTACATGCTTGGAGGTTACTCATTGAGCTGGTCCACTTGGAAGGTTGTTCACATGGTTCATGCCCTATTTTGTGAAGAACATTTTTGTATCTGGAGGATGCTTTATAGATTGACAATTTTCAACTTGTTTGGCATCTAAGGCCTTCTATACATTCCTTGTAGGCATATTCATGTGAAGATAGCTTCCTTGGATGTTGAGTAATGGACAACCCTTGTTACTAGGAGATTACTTCATGAGCTAGCTTCCATTTGGAGCTTTCTAGATTAGGCCATCCTCATATTTATGAACTTATTTGAAATATTTATGATTATGATGGAGTCTAAGCTATGAATATATGCTTAATTATTGTGGCATTACTACCTCAATACCCATCAGTCACTGAATTTCCATAGTGATAGTCATTGAATTTCCAAGTATGTCGGCCAAATGCGAGA
Source organism: Pseudotsuga menziesii (assembly GCA_001517045.1). Lineage (NCBI taxonomy): Eukaryota > Viridiplantae > Streptophyta > Pinopsida > Pinales > Pinaceae > Pseudotsuga > Pseudotsuga menziesii. Next base: position 43,101 of record LPNX010294866.1, on the reverse strand, counting down.
GAGAAAGAGTGACCAACATATAATCCCAAAGAAATTATTCTTTTGACAGAGATGAAGTTATATTTTGACAGAGATGAAAGCGTATTAGATGAAATGTCAAGTGAGGATGCATCTTTATTTATAGATCATAAAGGTGAGATGAGTCCATAAAGTAAGGAGACACCCTCAGGGATTTTAATATTTTTTTCTTTTAAGGTATTTCACCTTTTGACTTTTATTTTACTTTTGACCTTTTATTTTTTATTTTTTACTTTTGACTTTGAATGGTACAAATTATTTTACAATAGGGGTGAAATCGTACAAGGATCAACCTTGTGGGTACTTGGACCCTTGATGGGTTTCTTTGTCCTTTAAGTGATTTTATGACCACAAACAATTATGCTTCTTTGACTTCATAATCCATACAATTCAACTTGAAGTGCATCATCAAAATAAGGAATATTTTCATTTTTCATTATATTCTCCTTAATGGTACCGGGGTCATGTGATAGGTACTCCAAAAAGGGGTGGTCATTCCATTGAGAAGATCCCATCACTCATTGACCAAGAGAAGTACATCACTTTCCTAGATCCAATATGGGGCTTCTAGTGATGAGATGGTAACTGACTAGGTGCCTCAACCCCAGGATGCATCAAGTTGGCCCAATGTCAACTACTTGGTAACTGACCAAGCGCCTCCATTATCCCATAGAATGGCTCTCATACCCATGTTGTGTTTTCATTCCCAGACTGAATCAAGTTTCTGGTACCTAACTAGGTTCCTCCATTCTCCCATAGAATGGATCTTGATGCTGCTAAATAAATCAACAGACATTTGGATGGATGTTGCATGACTTAATAGGAAAAAACAATCAAGCATCTTTTTTGGGAATGCACGATATCTCAAACCTTATAGAACTAGATTTCTACAAATTGTCACATGGAGACAGATGGATGATTAGGTAGAAAAGAAGATTCATCTGTGACACCATAAGATTGGTCGGTATTTACTTGTGGAAAAGTAGTTGTTGGTTTATGTTTACGAGAATCCCTTCTGCTTCACATGGGTGATTTCAAAACATTTGAATATGATATGTTAATATAATTTTAGCTAGTATAAGATTATTCAGAAAAAATATCGACCCTTGAGATTGATTCCAAGGAAGATATTCTAGCACTCCTTTCCTGTGTAAGGAGACATAATCCACATGCACATTCTTTGACACACTGATACTCTTTTATGTGCATTAATGAAATATAAGATGATTTTTTTCCAGAAAAAAAAATACATCAAGCTTTCATGCAAATAGAAGAGTTTCACATAATAAAATTCTTCAAATGTTGGTGTATCTATTGGAGTTGTTTTAGAATAGAAGAAAGAAAAAGAAAAAGTTTTCCATCTTTGGATTTTCTAGAAAGTAAAGACTATAAAACATTGAACAAGTACATAAATGACACAACTCATCATGAAAAAGATATTTATAAGTGTACTGCTAAATGTTTTTTCTAAATATTCAAGAGTAAAGTTAGCCTATGAGCATCTTGAAGAATCAATCCCTTGTGATAATCAGAAAACAAGTTCTCCTAGAAATATGCAAATATGTAGATAGACAGGGGGGAGAAGGAAAGGATGTAGATTTACCTTGTATCCATCAAGAGTACTTTGAACAAGCTGTAAAATATCCACAAACAACTCCTCTTTCCTTGCCTCGTGGCTAAATACCTTGTCAAAAGTAAATGAATGCTTCTGCCCTGAAATAAAAGAAAGTGCAAGATATAAAAAATGTTCTATCACTTTGTGGGAGACAAGTGAGACAACAAAATAAATCCTAGAAATATATAATTTAAATACTAGAATGGAAATTTACCTGGACTATGTATCAGATCAATTCCTTGACCAACTAACTCAGTTGATGTAGGATATAGCACAACTGATGACTCACCAACACATTCATCTTCTGGTAATAATGGCATTACCCTACAGAAAACCATTATGTTTCCTTTGAGCTCATGTCACATGTTCAATCAAACAATGAGAAACATAGTTAGTGCACATTAAAATATTTTAGATCAACTCTACTAATAATATACAGAGGTATGTTACCAATAAAGTATTGTGCAGCTTCCTCCGTAGCAGTTCTCCTTGAAAAATTTGAAAATAAGCCTCTGCAAAGTGACTTTGAAGTTCCTCTACCTTTTCATTTTGCTCAGAACACTGTGTTTTATGTTGCAATGCTGATGACTCTGCAATCTACAAGAAGAGGCCATAAATACATGCTTGACATTACCAACTCTTTCACAACATGTTACATATGCATAAGAATTTTTTTATTTTAAACAGAACAATTTGTGTTACTATGATAATCTCCCAAATTCACAAACCTCTAACTTCTGGTTTGCAATGTCTAGTTGCTGCTGCAAACTTCTTCTTCTTCTTTTTTCTAGGAGGAGAAACTCTCCTGGGACAAAAAGACATCATATCTTTCAAAATTCATATTTTAATATTGGCATTATTTAAATAACATTATGGTCTTTTCAAAAGTTTTTTGGTCTTTCCAAATCTCTAAAATTTCTAGCTTAATCTCCCTCAACAAAATATTATACCTCCAAATATGTTGTCTTTTTTGCAAGCTATTCCAAATCTGCAGCATATTTTCCAGTGCATTCTTTATACTTCGTTAACTCAATTGAAAAAGTTTGGAGTTGAGCAGCCTACTAGTCTCTCTCATCTATAACATGTTGAAGCTCTCCACAGAAACAATCATTCTCTTCTGCAACGGTATTTTTCTGCTTTAGAGCCTCTTGTAGTGAAGCCTTGATACAAAAATCTCATCACGTATATGATTTTTGAAGCAACACAATATTCTAATATTGATGATGTAAAATAGAATTATATGTACCAAATAAATGATAAACACCAATATACCAATACATGACCGGTATCTCCTGGAGTTAAGAGGCTACTATTTATTTATTAACATTAAAGGGTTTCGTTTAGGTATATGAGAGCATGATAATGATGGATAGTGCTCTACTAAGAATTGAGTTTGTCCTCATTACAAGTCTTTGCATGTTCTAGTAAGACTTAGTTAGGTTAGGGCACCTCACAAGTGGCTATGATACATGTCATAACAAGGTGTAACATCTGCTAAACATGCTACATAGTTTTATTGATTATTATTATGATGCCATTACCAAATATTCTACTTTGATGTCTTGCTGCCAAAGATGATACAGCACCTTGGTTTCCCTCCTCTGTATTTGCTTAACACTTGGAACAACTTTTACGTGGTGTTTTAATCAGTCTCCTTAAGCCTAAATTCTTGGCACCTTCTCTAGGCTTGTCAGTGCAAGATACATTTTTACAACAAATTTTCAAATATGGCTTAGGGGAATTTCCTATAGAAGTATATACTTCAAGATGATTATATTTCAAATTTACATGAAGCACTCTGTAATTCCCTTTTAGACCTGTCCTATTGTCAATGTTCATTCTTGAGTATTCCTTTGACGAAATCTAGGCTTATTCACAATTTCATATAGTATCTGATAACAAACTGAAGATACATTGATATATTAAAAATTTAATTATTATCTTTTCCAGAGCTAAGAATTTTAGAACTTGGTGGAAACTTTTTGGATTGAGATTAAAAGCAAAATTTTGTTTTATTGAGACTCGGGTTCATTAAAAGTCAGTTAAAAAGGTAGAACTCCACTTAGCACTATAGTTTTGGCCAGGAAAATGTGGCTTAACCAAATTTCAAAGTTGTTACAGAGTTGAAGCCTAAGAGAGGTGATAAAAATGGATTATCATTCAACCCAAGATTAACATTGCAGATGTTCCTTACTCACACTTCAATCTTCAGAACTCAACGTTTTAAGTTCAAACTTCAAAATTAAGTCATGGGTAGTAAATTTTATGTGGTTTTGACTTGGAGAAGAGGCTTATGGTTCAATTTATTTTTGTTTCAAGCCGACTTCTAAGCTACTAAAAATTTCATATTGAAATGAAATCAATTGTCAAGCAAGAAGAAAGGTCATATCTGAAATTAGAGATAGCTTCATGTCGTCACCCATTGCTCAAGCACTAAACCATCAAGTCACTCAACCCGTGCTAGCATGTCTATTTTGCATCTGGCTGCAAATCATTTTCAAGTTTCTATGTGTTTATGAGAGAGGGAACCACTTTGTTTACTAGACTTGACTTGTTGGAGGGGTAGTGATCCTTTTAAAGTTCCAATTAACACCAGTAAAAATAAAAATAAATCCAATTCCTCATTAGGGTTAAAAGGAATGACAATTCTTCATTTACATCTAGTTTTTGGCCTACACTGAGGCCATTCTTGATTAATCTCAAAGTTATTATGGGCGATAAAGGAATCCTAATTATCCCCAAGCCGATACAGCCTATGGTGGATGAGAATATTAACCAAACTGTGATGAAATAAACTCCTATCTTTGTTAGTTGTGTTGTTCTGAAACAAATACGACATATTGTTCAAACTATTGATCAGATAAAAAGGAATATTGAGTGCTTTCCCCTTGAAAATCAACAATAATCTAAGATAATAATAATGTATATGAGAAAAACACCCTTCACAAGTCACATACCTCATGATCAGTTCACTGAAGAGGATGTCACTTCATTTTAACCAATCAAGAAGGGAACCCATACTTTGATTGGACCTATGAGCCAGTATTAATTGGGAATTTCTTCCATGTTATCCCTTTGATGTGTTTCCCTTTAAACCTTCTTTAACCCTCCAACGACAACTGTGTTTCTTGAGAGACAAACTCTTACATCACTGATACGAGCAATATTACCATCAAACGCCAAGGGAAATTCTTTAGTAATTGTGATATTGAAACAAGAAAAATTTTGCAGAAAGGGCATCCACCCATCTTTCATTATAGGCTCCACACTTTCACTGTATGCATCAATATACTCAACTACACAGAGTTCAAATCGAACCACCGATGCCATGACAGAAAAAAAGGGTTTACACTTTACAGGGAACATACAAAACCCCTATTCTTTCTCATCTCTTCTACTTTATAAAACCCCTCTCTAAGAACTTGTCCATTCTCGAATTCCTTCTCTCCTTAATCTTCTCCGTCTTCTTCTTCCTACTACTCTTCTTCATGTTCCTATTCCTCCCCTTAGCTTTCTTTGGTTTCTTTGTCCTCCTCCGTTCCCTTTCTTGACCCTCTTCTTGCTGCTCGACTTCATTGAGTTTCCAGTGCCACTTCCCATGCTCCTCCTACTCTTCCAGACTTCTCCTTCACCTACCATTTATGCTCTCAAAACATTTTTCTATTGATACTTGGCTTTGTCTATCATAACAACCCCTCGACTTCTTTGACTTTAGGCACAAAACAGGGTCTATTTGAGAGATACCATATAAAAATACCATGAGAGTGTCTTAACCAATCGAATGAACTTGTGTGTGGCATTATACCCTAAGACCTTGAGCAACTTTAAAATATGCCCCAAATCCACACTTTAAAAGATTGTTTTTCTTCATTGGTCATGAAAGGTGTGTCTATATAAAATGCTTACAATAACTAATCTAGTTTAGGTGGCGAAGCTCATTATGATAGTCTGGACTATATTATTGTCACATTCTAGTGAAACCTCACATCATAATCTTGTTATTCTTTTGCATCCAGGAAGCGAAAATTTATTGATTGTTAAAAAATTATTTGAAATGTCTTTGACCACATGGCATTGCTTTCATAACAAATCATGGTGAGGGAACAGAGTAAAGTCCTAAATCTATCCTTACCCCATCTCACCTAGAAAATTTGTGCAAGCATAGGTAGGGATACATTGACACTACAACAATTTTGACATTTAGGGGCGGTTGTCTTCCACCTCCAAAAGTCACTTTTAGAGACGGTTTTGGATTTGGC
>LPNX010294866.1:0-37130 GCA_001517045.1 Pseudotsuga menziesii | reverse complement strand
ACCTCCCCTCATAGCACTTACGAAAAAAAAAAAAAATCCTTTTAGGGGTGGTTTTGGAAGAGGTCAAAACCGCCCCTAAAAGTTAATTTTAGTGGAAGTTCTAAACTCCCCCAAAAAAGTGATTTGGGGGCAGTTTTGGATTTGGAGGCGGTCGTTACAAAACCACCCCGAATAGCACCGACCCTAAAAGTTTTGACTTTTAGGGGCGGTCCTGGAAGAGATCAAAACCGCCCTGAAAAGTGACTTTTGGGGGCGGTTCTAAAACCCCTACAAAAAATTCACTTTTAAGGGCGGATATAAACCCCCCTCGTAGGTACCTACAGGGGTAGTTCAAAATCTCCCTTAAAAGTCTCTATTATAAAACTGTGGGGGCAGTTTTAAACCCCCCTCGTAGGTACCTACAGAGGCGCTTCAAAACCCCCCTCGTAAGTACCTACAAAGGCGGTTCAAAACCCCCCTCGTAGGTACCAATGGAGGCGGTTCAAAACCCCCCTCGTAGGTCCCTACAGAGGCAGTTTAAAAACCCCCTTAAAATGATTTACAAACCTTTGGGGGTGGTTATGAACCCCCATCGTAGGTACCTAAAGAGGAAATTCTAAACCCCCCTAAAACCCTTTAAAAACCTTTGGGGGTGGTTATGAAACCCCCTCATAGTGACATATGAAGTCAGTTTAGAACCCCCCTTGTAGCCATAATTTAAAACATCAATATTGCAATATCATTAGGGCACGAAGGAATCGAACCTTCCACCCCCAGCTTATAAAGTAGGCGCTCTATCATTGAGCTATAACCCTTTAATAATTAGGGAAAGAGGAAATATTAACACCAATATTGCATCATTTGTAATTCTAAGAAAAGACTAATAATCCCAACATTGTTTCTGACTCAAGAGACCTAAGAAAGTAGTCTAAATGGCTCCGACCTTATAATTTGGTTGAACTTGAAATGTTTCATATGCAACATTGATTGAATAAGGAAAACAGTAATACAGAAACGTTTTGTAGGACAAAGTTGGCATTCAAGTTCATACACATACTCTAGAAGTGAACATCTAACTATAATTTCAAGTATTCATGGATAATAATGAGCATCTTTTCTAATGGTTGCTTGATGGATCCATGTAAGAGTAGCCTTATCTTAAAATTTATGTCAGTAGATCAATGGGTTCTACAATTATAGCATATCTAGACCTAAGTCAATACAGTATGGTGATATAAAAAGCATTCAACTAAACTATGGATAAATACAAATATTAAAAATTGCATAGCACGGATAAATCTATAATCTTTTCTAAGATAAACAACTCATAATAATGCATTTATAGATATAGAATACCTGCAACTAATATAATCGCGAATGAACACCACCATCACTCAAAAGGCCAATGAGATGAAGTGTGTCATTTTCAAAGCACTCCTTAATGTATTTAAATCCTTCTCCCTCTTAGATTTTTCCAAACGCAAGAGCATAATCCACTATTTTTTCTATGCACCCAAAGTCAAAATCAAAGTCAATATGTTTCCCATTATAAAATAAGTAGCACAAATAAATAGTAGAAATATCCTTTCAATTACCATTTATACAATTATAAAGTACATCTTATAGAAATATCATATGATATCACCCCAATTTGTAAGGTGGTAAATATATTAGCTCTTACACAACCATGATTTCAAAAAAATGTTAATGCTTACCAAATCTTAATGCAGGGAAAAATACCCAATGTATAGGATTCTCATAAGTCACTCTAAATGCAGAAATGATCCACATGATGCAAGATATTCCTTCTTCACTCTAATCCTTGACAGTTTTCATCAATAATTTTCCAAAAGTTAAAAAAACACAACAAGCAAAAATAAAGTGAGCTGCTTGTTTACCTTACTGGAAAATAACAGATATCAAGCATAGTAAGTCATAGAGGATAGTAGATTCGAATAAGGACTTTGTTCCTTCTTTGAAGGATCTGGAAAACAAAGCAAGAGTTTTATTTAATCCAGTTGAGTCATTTATATGGATAGCTTAGCTTTAGCTTAAAGAGCTTGTTAGCTCCCAGAAGCTTTTAGGTAGCTTATTGGAGCTTAGTTAGCTTGAGGAAGGTTCAATCAAGAGGAAAAAGCTTAGAGTTTAGAATCTTGGAGCTTACATAGAGAGACAGAGAGGTCTCTATTTGTAATGATCGATCCATTGTATTTAGGTTCAGATAAAGGACCATTGTGAAATAAGATCGTATGCCTATATTTTTGGGTTAATTAAGTTTATTGATTGAGTTTGGAAGCAATTTCCCATTTGAATCATATCTTGCAGCCACGTTGATTGTATGGTTAGTTGAATGAAAAAATGTCTTGAGTATTGAAATTTACACACAGTAAGTCAATTTTAGATGTGCATTTTGTCAGCAGTGTTTTTTGTGATAAATAGTTGGAGGAATAAGATCTGCTAAATTTTGCATCACACAACCTCAAAAAATACTGAGAGTTTTCTGTAGACTTCCCTAAGGGTCGTCTCTAAGCATAGGTTATAGGATGATCTAAAATACTTGAGCTTTTATTCCTCAATAGTGTAGGCATGGTTGTTAGCAGTTCCGCTCATCCTAGATGCAAATAAGCCCCTATCAAAACAAAAACAGAGAGCCATAGTTGTAGGCAGTTTTGCTCATCTTGGATACAAAGAAGCGATGTTTTGGGGGTGAGTATGTAAAGGATAGAGGTGAGAGGTAATTGAAGGTCTAGATGCCATTTAAACATATCTACGACCAAAAATAAAATCCATGGTGTATATCACTTCTCAGAATCTAAAAGGTCTGTTGTTTCATGCGTACGATAATCGAAGGCTCCCTAATGATCAAACAACGGAAGGTGAGTATGGAAATCACACGGAGTGGGGTAAGGAGAAAGGGGCATGGAAATAAAGTACATTCCGATACCATCACCAGGAGAGGTCAATGAATGCCAAATGTCTGGTTCGCATGCCATGACCTAACTAAGGGCTGATGAAGATTGGAGCCAAAGGTCACTTCTGTAGTTGGTAGCAATATGTCATAACAAAAAGCGGTAGCATGGATGATATCTCCACATAAGGATAGGATCCTAAACCCATGTGACTATGCGTGTTGTCATCATGATGCTCGGTGATGGCATGTGTGAGGGTTTGACAGGGTTGTTGCTAAGTTCGACCACCTAGCTCTTTATAAGCACCACAGTCGGAGCCATTCTATGATACAGACTGGGTAAATTTTGTAGAGAGGCAAAGGTGGCTGAATGTTATTTGGCCAAGAATCTTGAGATTCTTGAAAGGAGGTCAGTGATGTCTGTCCTATTTGAGAAACCTGTTTACTGAGGTATTATAGTGGCCGATGGGTGCCACTCTGAAATTCTGCCATTCCTAAGATTTCATGCTAAGAAGGCTCCAACCATCAGGGTAAATATGTTCATTACATTAGAGAAGTGTTCTAACACCAGTAAGGTCGACGTAAGGATGTTCATCACATTAGAAATACCTTCTGAGGTTTGTGAGGGCATTGTTGTCCTAATAAAATGCAACACCCTTGTGGAAGCGGTGCCTAGAATTTATTTTCCAATGGGTATCCCACTGAAGCCTCTAGACGTGGTCGTTTTCTCCATAATCATAGCATGTAGTATCCATTGGTAGGGGCGAACAGTTGGATCGAATGCTTGTACAGGGGGATGGAGGATCAGAGGCCTTCATTGTCATTGCCACTGAATCCACTTGACAACTTTATCTAGGGTGATGACGAATCCAAGAAGGTGTCACGACGTCTGATCTATAGGAGGACCCTTCTCCTGGGAGAAGATAAGCACAAGAATGGAAATCCCATAAAGGACTTGTTACTGTCAAAAAATAGTGCAGTCTTTCCCTAGGTCTCTGCAAACAACAATGTTACCAGGAGACAGAAGTGTTGGGCGGGAAGCCGAACACGGAAGGAACATAAACCTTCATGCCAGTTGTGAACATAGGAAGAATATGCCATCGAACACAGAATGAACATAAAAGGTCTAGAAGCAGAAGGTTGTGTGGCATGCCCAATAGGAGGATAAAATTAGTAAAGGTGTCTCGAACCATCATTTTCACGACAGACAAGCTTGAAAACTGTAGATGGTTCATTATTGTTTAAGTCCAGCATGCGCATCTCTCCATTTTCTCTGTTTTGTATGTATTAATCATGGTGAATATGCTACGTATAAGTTTTTAGGAGTTTGATTATGGTTGTAACTAATTTCTAGCCCTGTTTCGAGGTTAGTCTCGGGGGCCTGAAACATTATAAGTATACCCTCTACATAAGGGGAAAGGGTTGAAAGCTTGTGAAGATTTCAGGATAGGTGGTTCTATTTTGGGACGAATGTAAACCTTGTCAAAACTGGGTAGGTGGTTTATGGATTTGTTATTCAGAATGTAATTAAGTGACTATGTATTAATACAATCCTTTTATTTACAAAAAAAGATATTGGAGAAATATTCTACAATTGCTTCAATTTCTCACCTTTCAGTAAAAATGATGGATACAATTCATATATAGTTTGATGTTGTATTAAAAGAAAAGGAATTTACAACCAATGGCCACAAACAACTAAAAATTAGTCAATGGGATTGCTAACTACATCATGTAAATTCCTTTAATAGTGGCTAGGGCAGCTTCAGGAGACCTATAGGTGATACTCCCAATGCCTAAAAGGAAACCTATAGGTGATACTCCCAAAGAATATTGAAATTGTATTAATAATACCTCAGAGTTCAGCTCTGATGCCAATAATGTCAGATGATCTTGGCGTCCTCCATGCTTTACACAAATATTTCAAACAAATTAGTTTTTACACCCTCAATCGGGTATACTTATGGTTGTAATACATATGTTGTAATTAAATATGTTGTATTCAAATACTTTGAATATTGTTCAATACATTACCTTCCCAAGGTCAATATCTATCCCGCGATCAACTTATTTCCTTCAAAAAATGTGCAATAAAATCATTTCATAAAATAGACAAGTAAAATTGTACTTAAAATGAAGAAATCAAGACATTATAATCAATGAAATGACAATAAGATATCTAATTGACAAATTCGTTATGGTGATAACTTACAAATATGCATTAGACAATGATACAAAATGTCATTATATTCCTTTCCATTGTGAAGACCTGCATATATCATGACAAAATGGTATGTTCATATAAGCCATTGATAGAAATGTAAAAAAAGGCATAACATATATGAAATTGTAAAAAAAAATAAATGAAAATACCTGAATGAGCTTCTCTTGGTTTCAAGAATATCTTATTCTCTACTAAACAGGGCCAACCACGTGAAGGTTGAAGCTCATATGGCCCCTCCACACGCTCACATCACTCTCAATTCCCCACACCCAATCTATCTACTGTAAAAATAAATGAAAGTTACATTAAAGAATAAAATAGATAAGATCCATGCATAAACAGTAGCAAAACAAAATATATATGCATGAAAGGTAAATCCAAGTAATAATCTAAGATATAATTTTTTATAGATACAACTTAAATGAGAACTAATAAATAAATCATGCATGCTAATTACTAAAAAACATCCAACCATGTGCCTTCTCAATCTTGTCAAACATAATCCAGTCAACCATCACCTATAGCTTCATCCTCTTTGGATTTCGTCCCTTCAAAATATGCAACACTTGATAAATCTACATACTCCAATTCATATCTATTACAATTTCTTGGTCCCTTCGGAGGGCATGTCAAAACTACACACTAGTCATTCTCTACCATATTTTGTACATAAAATACATGTTTCACTTGTGATACTAGAATAAATGGATCATCTTGCACTCTATCCTTACTCAAGCATCTCTTCAAATTCACCATGGTGAAACCAATTTCATCAACTTTCATTCCATTATTCTTGTGTACATCTATCCAATCACATTTGAACAATGGATACTACACCAAATAGTAGTGCAATAACATTATTTCTTGAATCACTCCATAATATGTTGTTTTTTGATGTATAGGGTTTTTATCCTTTGCAATTGATCTCATTAATGTTTGTGCATCTATGCACACACCACTATTTTGGGTGGCCCTAACATTTTCTATGCTTTTAACATGAAATATACACACATTTATCAAGTATCCATCATACTTAGTTTCATATGTCCTTGGGCCATGTGCCAACCATTTAAGGGTATCAAAAATATTTTATTTTCCTTCTACCTATAAATTTTTAAATGTCGTTAGAAAACCATTGAATTTCAAAATATATTAAAATAATCTCACCTTCATACATCATAATATTCTTGATCAATGAAGTTCAATTAAATCTAATATGAAGAACATATCATTACTTATTTTCTTAACCAATCACTAAATTGTTGGTTGTGGAGCTTTTATAGTAAGACTTCATCTTTTTGGGGTTGGATGTTACTATTGGCAATTTCTGTCAAGTGCATCCTATTTTCAAGTAATGTCTATAAACAATTTATGAAAATATTGTGATATATTATAATAAAAAATTATTTCATAAGTATTTGCTTATTACTTACTCCATCCAAGGTTTAATTTCATCTATATTGGGCAAGACCCATCTGTGGGATTGTAACAAACTAGTTTTATCTAATTCAATAGAAGTTCCACTAGATAAGGCCTTCCCATATTGTCCAACCTCTCCTTCTTCATCATCCCAAGCTTCATTTCTACTAGGCATGCTTTGAATATATTCCATACCTTCAACATATCCAACACAAATTTTTATGGATTTCTCCACAGTGTAGTTCTCAGGTATGTAGCCTTCAAGCCTATTCTTATTTTTCACATAACTTTTGAAAACAATTTGTAGTGAAATCAAAAGTATGAATAAAGAGTTGCTAGTAATGTATTATTATATGCACATAAAATGTTGGAATTCATGTGGATTTGCACTTAATAAAATTTCACTGACCTTTCAAAAGGGTACATCCATCGATATGCAACTGGTCCACAATAACGTAGCTCTCACACCAAGTGTACAGTCAAATGTATCATTATATAAAACAATGAAGGGGGGAATATTTTTCAAGTAAGCATAAAGTTTACACAAAATCATCTTTTAAGTTATCAATATATGTTGGATCCACCATTTTTGCACAAATTCTCCTATAAATGAAGCAAAGCATGTAAATAGTGTTTTGAACTGCTTTTGGTATCACATGGTGCAATACTACTGGAAGGATTTGTTGCATGAGAACATGGGAATCATGTGCTTTCATACTATGAAGCTTGAGATCTTTCATAGATACATTATTTCTAAGGTTTGAACTATATTCATTAGGAACTTTTGACGTGAACAAAACATGACAAAGAATCTCTTTCTCCTTTTTTGAAAGAGTGTGTGGTGCGGGTGGAAGAAATATTTTTTTTCCTTTTTGTTGTGGCCACAGTGACTTACTTATACCCAAATTTTGTAAGCCATAAAGATAATTTTTCCCATCCTTTGATTTATCTTTTATATCCAGAAAGGTTCCAAAAATATTTTCGCATACATTTTTTTCTATGTGCATTAAATCTAAAATGTGATGAACTAGGAGTTTCTGCATCCAACCGTATAAAAAATAAATGAATTATAACATCAAAGAAAAACTAAACAATATATTCCAATTAAACACAATGAAATCCTTCAAGCATCGTACATTTTAGGCCTTAAGTTAACGTGTCCACATACCTTCCAATATGGTAAATTGAATAGAATTGACCTTTTTTTCCACACATCAGTCTTTGAATTTTCACCTTTTTAAAATTTCTCTTTCTTTTTGTACTTTTATAATTTCCCCATTTTTGTTCCCTTCCTTATGTTTTTGTAAAATATCTAACACTTGTACAATTGTAGGTGCAATGAGATGCTCAAACTTCCCATCAAATAGTCCTTTTGAGAACGATACTTATGATTTATTGAAAGATATCTCCTATGTCCCATATACACACACTTCCTACTACATTTGAGATACATTGAATCTGTGTTCTTTCCACATATAGGGCATGTGCAAAACCCTTTAGTCGTGCAACCAACCATATTTCCATAAGCAATAAATTCATGGATTACCCACATCAATATAGCCTTCATATTAAATAATGACCTTGAATGAGCATTGTATGTCCTTGCCCCTTCATCCCATGTTAGTTTTATTTCATTTACCAATGGTTCCAAATAAACATCTATGGTGTTTCGTGGTTTCTTGGGACTAGGTATTAACAATGACAACAAACAAAATATTATTTTCATGCTTAACCATTGTAGAAGGTTATATGTGACTAGTACTACTGGCCATACACCATGAGTACTACTCAAGCTTCCAAAAGGATTAAATCTATCCACTACATTGCAAGTCGTACATTGTGAGGATCGTTGGAAAAATCAGGCCATTTAGAATCTATAGTTTTCCATGTTGGGCTATCAACTTGGTGGTGCATTATTCCATCCTTACTTACATTCTCATGATGCCACCTCATTTTATGTGAAATATATGTAGAGCTGTAACAAAAACATAAATAATCATATATACATTGCAATACTTAGTAGATTAAAGAAGAGGATTTTTTAGTAGGCTAGTAGTACATGAAGGTGTATAATATAATGGAATTATAAGAGTTCAAAATCATACTTGTACATTCTCTCCAACCTCGGCACTATAGGGAAATACCTCAGCACTTTTGTGGGGACACTTGTACGCACCTTTTCAGAATGAGCATCAACCTTCCATCTTCATTCGCCACATGTTGGGCATTCATTTATTTTTTCATATTTTCCCCAATATAAAATGCAATTATTGTGGCATGCATGTATCATTTCATAGTGCAACCCAATGATTTAATCAAAAATTTTGCAGCGTATGTAGATTCTGGAAGTGTAGTTCCTGTTGGAAGCATTTCGCTTTGCAACTTCAACAACTAGATAAAACTTGCATCAGACCATCCATTTCTCACTTTAAGGTTATACAATTTCACAATGATCGATATCTTAGTGAAACTAGTGCAACCTGGGTGCAATGGTGCCTTGGCATGTTCAATTAAATTTAGATATTGATTGATATCATTTTTTTCCATTGATTCTACTTGGTCATTTTCATAATTCACATCTGGATTTTCCTTATAATATTGATAAGCATCATTCACCATTTCAACCATATGATCATCACCCATGGTTTCCTGGTTATGTTCACCATTCTCAAGAGCTTTAGTATCATTTGTAAGAAATGTTGCAAACTCATCATTATGATTATCATATTGATGTCGGACTATCTGTTCATCACCATGTGTAATTTCTCGAGGAAAATCATGCATCTTTGTTGTGTCGCATTTCTTGCTATTGTCAAATATAAAGTTTCAAGTAGGAACTTTCTCTCCATGGAAAAACCAAGTTTTATATGAACTTATTATACCATGAATCATCAAGTGGTCTTGTACTTCCTCAAACGTCAATACTGCAACATTTTTTACAAGGGCATCTTGTGGTGTTATTATCCTCTGAATGCCTTTTGCAAACTCTATGAATTCTTCAACCCCGACTTGATATTCCTTTGACATCCTACATAGAACCAATTTGCACATCACGTAAGAAAAAAACACTACAAATTACATTGAAGACATATGTTATAAAATATCATATTGTAGAATCAAATATAAAAAGTACACCTCATTTTCAAATCTGTCCAATCCCTTTTTTGGCCATTTGAAAATAAAACCAACCCAATTTATCGAATTGGCTCCTCTAGAGTTGGCCTCTCAACTTCCTTCCAATATATGGGAAGACACATGTTATAAAATATCATATTGAAGAATCAAATATAAAAAGTACACCTCGTTTTCAAATCTATCCAATCCCTTTTTTGTCCATTTGAAAATAAAACCAACCCAATTTCTCGAATTGGCTCCTCTAGAGTTGGCCTCTCAAATTCCTTCCAATATATGGTTAGGAATATTCATGTAGTACACCCATATTCTTTCCAAAATATACTTTACCAACACATAACAACCATATATTACACCATACAAGCTTCCACTTTATAATAACCAAATCCACACATCAATTACATAATATTTTGGTTTTATATTAAATCAAAGATATTTAAGATTTTAACCCATTAATATAACTCTGAAGATAAAAAACAATTTTTTGAAATATGGTGGGCCCCTCCCCATTGGATATTGCACCTCGAATATTGGAGGTACAAATGTCACTTTTAGGGAGAAAGATGGTTTATATGGTCACTTTCGTGACTGGGTGAAAGTTCCTTGAGGACTATTAAGGGTCCGAAGCCTGTGTATGAAGGTACCATGACCTACTCTAGGTTACTAAGGGTGTCGTGAGGGTGTGAAATTTTTTTGGCAGCCTAATTGTGTATCTGTTAGTATGGATGGAAATTTGTGTGAGTTCTAGTACATGAGTCGCTATCCTTTATTGGACTAGTTATGCAACTAATGAAACCCCTAAGTTGATGCCTCTCACCCATGTGTTGGATACCAAGCCGGGAGCAAAGCTCAAATATGTCAGAAAGAGTGGAACCTACTCCTGGTTGAGGCCTGATGAAAAAACACAAGTAACCATTGAGTACAAAAATGAGAGTGGTGCATGGTTCCTATGCGCATTCACACAGTTCTCATCTCCACTCAATATGATGAGACAATGACTAATGAACAAGATTTATCTAAAGGAAGTGAGAGGGTTCTATTTTTATACAAGGGGGATATGCTTTGAATAATAAAATGTAATGACCCCCATTAGATCCTGTTGATTTTTTTGTCTTATTTTCATATGTAATTTGGTTAAGGGATTTTGAAAAACACTTGTCAAAAATACCACTGAGCCATGCCAAATAGTCTTAGTTGGTTTTTGTATTCAATGTAATACTGATATGTTCATGCAGGAGCATAGGCTCAGGAGGACGAATTCATTCATGACTTCACAAGGTCAATGGAACTCTTAAGAGACCTAGGGTCTCATACATTTGTAATTTTCTTTATTTTGTAAAAGATGAATAAAATGGATAAGGAATCTAGATCTTTTTCCCCATGTAATAGTTAGGATTGAGTTAGTTGTGAGTCATGGGGTTATCATATATCAATAAGGACTGTACTTTTTTGTTATAGGATCCGGAAACATAATCCTCTTGTATTTAAATAAGTTCGGGTTATTTTCTTAGCAGCTTAGTTTTCTTACGGAGCTTGTTGGCTTGCAAAAGCTTAGGTTAGCTCACAGAGATTAGGATAGGTCATAGAGGTTTGAGGATAGCTAAAAGAAGCTTCGATTAGCTCATAGATCTTGAGAGGGAGATAAATTCCACATAGCATGAATGGAGGAATGAGAGGTGCATAGAAGAGTGAGCGAGGAGTGAACAAGTAGAATTCTCTGTGTGTATTTGAATTTTTGATGAATTGAATAAGGAACAGAGGATTAGATTATGCGTGTGGTTTTGATGGATTTCATGTTTTCATATAGTTCTGTAGAAGTATGAATTCATCCCGCATTCACTCCATATAACCCTGTATATAAACTTTATGGCTTTGGATTTCCATAGTTTCTGAATTGCAAAGAAGAATTGATCTTGTCAATGATCAATTAAGTGAAGATTTGTAGAGGGTTAAACCTTAACCAGCCGCTCAAATAAAACAAGATCGTAGAGTGGGGATCGATCATGGGGAAGATCAATGGTTTATACTAATATCATTGGGAGAAGTTGCAAGCTTTGAAAAACTTTTCATGTGCGCGATATTCTATGGAATGGGCTTAATAAATTTTCAAATCCACCGTTGATTTGGTGGGGACACTGATCCAACAATCGAAATCCATTTTGCTGCATGTAAAAGTAAGTTGTACAAACACTCAGGTTGGCCACAAAATTGATAGATCAATGATCGATATCGATGGCGGGGAAGAAGCATTGTATGGAAACTCTTGTTTCAGAAGTGTCAAAAGTCAAAAAGTTGAATTCTAATTCCCTCCTTGCAGAAAGAATTATGCTGGGAAATGGAACGTGTGGAAACCTAGGATTCCACTGTGGAAGAAAGGTAGATAGTGCAGAAAGTTGTTTAAGACTGAGAGTTTGTTTCATATCTCAAGGGTTTTGAAGTCTGTACACAAATCAACGCCATCATATGTGTAATGTTTTGCTTGTATATTGACTATAATTTTTAGATCTTGATTTTTGCAGCGCTAATAGTGAACAGTAAATGCAATAGAGATCGCTTTGCATAAATAATAAGGAAAATAAACCCTAAATATCATATTCATATAAATTTTAGTTTACAATGACTGTAACAACAATTTTAAGGTGGACAATCAAATCTGAAATTACTTTAAATCTAACTTGTAGCTTCCTAGGCATGCATAATGATTTATGGAAGTGAGCTTTGGTGTCTCGATTTTTCTTTGGTGTCCTCCTTGCCTTGCCAAATCCTCAAAATAACCCAAATTTTCTTCTTCTCAGACTCCCTTATTATGCTGCAACTCCCTCCTTCACTACCCATAAACGTTTATGCATAGTCGTAGTAGATTCATCTAGGTGTCAATATGGATTGCAGCTCCCTTTTTGGTTGTAACAACCCTAATTTATATTGTCCCATATGAAGCATGGAGATCACTGTATATGTGGAACTATAAGGATATGTGGCCAACATAAAGTAAATCATCCTCACAAACAAGATTGTGTCCTCTCTAGACGATGTCACAACCCATGTAGCCCAAAATCAACCAACAAATGAATAATATGGCCCCCACAAGATGAAATCGGCCCATTTGTTACTCCTTTTTTTCAAAACATAAAAAACAAAAAGAGAACATGCATGAATCTATAGCATCTTATATCTAGATGGGCCTGCAAATTTGTTGTGTGTATAACCACCGCATGAGCCTATAATCCTAGGTATAATATAATATTGTTACTTGTTAGACTCATAGGAACACCCCCTTGGGATAAAAACCTTATTATATAATATGGTATGGGGATGGCGCTAGGGAGTCCTAGTTTTTTATATTCTTATTTTAATTATTGCATAAGCTTTTCTAGCTTTTATTCTATTGCTTGTCAAGGATATTTATAACTTACATCGTAGGGAGGCTCTATGGGTTAAATATAAATATCTTTCTAATGTGGATATATCCCAACCTGTATACTAACTAAAATATTTATTTAGTATAATAGGAATCAAGATGTTAAAGTTGTCACCACCATTTTAACATATCAATGCATTTTTAGGAGTTAGAACTGGCTTCGATCACCTCATTTAATGGTTTGGAAGGTATGGGAAACTTCATTTCCTTTAGAGCTCAAGAAATCTCACTTAGGAGTGAAAAAATTAGTCAAAGGTGCAGTGTAATGACCATAACATTATTAGAGATCACTTGGTTCAATAAATTCATATGCCACCTGTCGTTGACTCTCCAATGACCTATTTAATAGAAATTCCCATGTAGGCATTTGTAAAACCTACTACACTTCCACCACTAAAATGGTTCATTGAACAATGCAAATACATAAATGAGGTGGAGGCTATAGATTGGCATCGCATGATTAAATGTAACACCGTATATCTCTTCTCATTATTCTAATATCCCTGGTTACCCAATTGATATGTCAATTAAGAAAGAATATTTGTAAGGCATACCACCATATAAATTTTAGCTCATACGATTTCCATAAAAAGAGAGATCATAAATCCAACCAAGAAAAAACAAGAAATAATTTTTCGAATGCATATGATAGATCTCTTAGTAAGGAAAGAAACAATAATGAGTCATATCCTGCCAGTAGTTACAAATAGAAGATAAAAGAGAAAATATCTTGTGTAGAATCATAAGAGAGTCTATGGAAATAGACTAATTTAGTACAATTATTTTATCCTTATGGTATCCTTACTTATTGGCATGGGTGGGCCTAATGGTTAAGAGCATGTGTTTCCTCTTAGGAGGTCATAGGTTCAAATACAAAGGGGGGTAGTGTATGTACACCTCTGTAGACTTTAGCAATTAAACCTCTGTGTAGAGGAGGGGTCCCTTGTCCCACAAATAAGGGAGTCTCATACACCAATTTGGTGTCTCGCTTGGCGATGACCTTAAAAATAGATTATTACTATTATTAATTTGATCAAGTAACTGGTAAATCCACCTAGGTATAAATTCAGTAGATACCGACTAGAAATAATACTATGTTTGGATATTGTAACCTCAACATCTAACCTGAAATTGAATTTGAATGGCATCCCTTATGTGGTAAGCTGAAATTGATTACTAGTGCACTTGAATCCATTGAAACAAACTCACTGCCCCCATCCTTCTACAAATAAACCTCACAATCAATGCATTATAATCCATGGTTATTACATTATTTAACTTCATGTCATCCACCACAATAGGCTAATATACATGGTCGATTTCATGGTATACCCTCTCAAACTCCTTATAATTTGTATCGAGTCATTTTCCTTGTGAAATCCATTCATCAAAGGATTGTAAGTATGAATATTTGGTTTATCACAACCATTTCCTTCATATGCTCCACTAGTGCAAGATAAATGATAACTTTGCCTCCTTTTCAATGTCCGTTATTCAAGGTAGTATATGTTACTTCATTTGGTGTCAAACATTTTCAGTTAAGGATGATGGTTAAGGGAATACTTAAGGATAGATTAGGCGAAATTTTGGATCTATATAACCATCTTTTTATCTGATCTATTTACAAGATTGTCATTTTTCACTAATTCATATAACAAGTGTTGTAGGAATTAGAAAGGTGTCATTTCCATCATTAGCACCTACAATACTAGTTGGTATATACCTATAATTTGTTTGATAATTATAAAGAGATGGAGGGTTAACATTGTAGGTTAAAAACTATACTTATAAGGAGATGGGGGTCACATCATATTCATATGGTCAATCAAGCAAGCTATCATATTTTCATTAGGAGAATAGTTTCAATGGTATAATACTGGTCTAAAAAACATAGGTTAATTATTCAAATTCCTTTTATCTTTATAAGAATTGCATATGGTTGGAAGAGGTACTAATGATAATAAAAAAATTAATATTTAAAAGGTTTATGTAGGTTCTTTTAGGTTTTCTCCAGGTAGGACCTTAACCAATGTATTAATGAATTTTCAAACTTATGGGGAGAATATAGATTAAATGTAACACCATATATCTCTTCTCATTATTCTAGTATCCCTCGTTACCTAATTGATATGTTAATTAAGAAAGTAGATTTGTAAAGCATACCACCATTGAAATTTTAGCTCATATGATCTCCATGAGAAGAGAGATCATAAATCCAACCAAGAAAAAAACAAGAAATAATTGTTTGAATGCATATGATAGATCTCTTAGTAAGGAAAGAAACAATAACGAGTCATATCATGATGCCAGTAGTTACAAATAGAAGATAAAAGAGAAAATGTCTTGTGTAGAATCATTAGAGAGTTTATGGAAATAGACTAATTTAGTACAATTATTTTATCCTTATGGTATCCTTACTTATTGACATGAGACTGTTAGATTTTATCATTTAAGAAATATGATATTAGGATCTTATCTGAGAGAATAACATGCACAACAATAATCACAAGAGACAAGAGACACAAATAATTTTCCTCGGGGAAACCATGAAGGAGAAAACCCCCCAGCTTCCTTAGAGATAGAATGAGAACCAATAGAAAAAAGTAAAACCCAAAAACATAAAGATGATCTCCGACAGCTGATCTCTCTCACTTGTGCCAGCACTTCCTCTCACTCATGCACCCCAGTTCAGTGAGTGTGTATTGTGTAGAAATGAGGAGAGCCTCACTTCTATTATATTCTTTTGTTCACTTTATTTCCACTCCAACAAGTCAGACTCACTTAAAAATTACTTACCAAGGCCAACTTATCTAGGAGAGTCTAATAACCCTAGTTCCCCACAAGTGTGGGGACTTTACCCTCTGATCAACAAGGAGGGTTAACCTTAACTCAATTGTGGGGACTACAACAGAGGGTTAACCTCATTGACTTTACATGACTTTATCATATTAATGACAATGAAATACAAATGATTCTCCCGATAGGAACATCGAGGTACAATATAAGATATACAAGTGAATACATTCTGAAGTTACAAATACATCAATACTCCCTCTTAACTAGGAAGGTATTCTTTTGACACAATTGATTAGCACAAGTCTTGTTCTCTAGATCTTCATCAAAGATGGATCATAACTAGATCATCATCAAAGTCTGGATCATCACTGGATCAACATCAAGTCTGGATCATCACTGGATCAACATCAAGTCTAGATCATCACTGGATCAACATCAAAGCTAAATCATCACTAGATCAACATCAAGTCTAGATCATCACTGGATCATCATCAAAGCTAGATCATCATCAAAGTTGGATCATCACTGGATCATCATCAACATCACTACTTCTGCTATCTCGATCAAATGGTGCTATCTCTCAATTCTTCTCATCATAGGAAGTTCTACAACAGACAGAAATTCTACTTCTCATCATAGGAAGTTCTACTTCTGTTACAGAGAGAAATTCCTATGGCTTGGGGTACCACAACAGACAGCTTTGACTCCAAAAATCAATCTTTCCCAATATGCAATAGAAATAAAATGTCTAACACTTAAGGATCAGATTTCTTACCTTATTCTGGACGGTTGAAGTAGATCCCCGTTGAGCTTTCCAATCTTCAGCTTGAATTGATATAATACTTCCTCAACAACAAGTAAACAATACAAGCATACTATATATCATGGTGTTAGATCTATTCTATCATATATAATCAATAATGTAAAAGCATTTGATATATTCCAATGGATACAATATTCAATCAAATACACATCATTGGATAGGAAAAGATAGTTCTTATTAATATAAATCAAAGATTACAAGATAGATACAACCTCTGACGGCACATCTGCGAACCGGAGAAACTGAATCCCCCACTTGGGCCTCCACCACCTCAATCCTCCATCTCACGATAGCAAGCTCACTAGCAAAAGGCAAGCTTGGGAATAACACAAAAGTGCTCCAAAGGGACAAAGGCATGCAGACTCAAGTATAATTTCTGGCAACAATGGACTATAGTTTCTTTGTTTTCAATCTCTCTATATGCCTTCAATGTACCTAGGGGTTCCTTATATAGCTTCACAAGGGATAATGAAGGGTCGAATCCGAGCGATCTCAAGGCATATGGAAGTCCAGGAGTCGAATGAGTTGGATCCATGTCAAGGAAAACTCCAAAAGGATTTGGACTATGCACACATCCCGATGTACGCAGATATAGGGGTCAAACCCGCGTATGTATGCGGTTATCGAGGAAAAATCCACGTATATCATCTTTTATATAGTTTTAGGGATGATCAAGGAAACATCAAAGGATAAAATATGGTCCATGGGGTCTAACGAGTCTGCAGCAGGACAGGGGAAGGCCATACAAAGTGTGATTCACCTAGAGTGGTGAAATCCGTTATAACAGTTCTCTTTGTGTCGCGTTGCGAACAATGCCACTGCCATAACTATGCTCAAATATAGTATAGTGGATGACTTGGCTCAGTATTCCTCGACCATGTACGCTCTGAAAGTTCTCAAAACTTGTCCTTCGCAATGTAAAGCATTGTTATCTTCGTTAGGTTTCATTGACCCCTCTAACTCTAGGTTGAACACCTCCAACCTAAATCAAGGAGAACCCTAGATGCCATCATCCATCTCCTTTCGAGTTCTAATAATGACTCATAATTTGGTCATTCATCGATGCATCATTGATGAGGGGGAATCCACATGTGTTATGTCAACCTTTGTCTGGTAGAAACTTGGATCCCCAAAAATTCAACCTTCTTCCACCGCTCTTCACGCCTATGATGGTCGTGCGGCTCAACCCCAAGGTGTCCTCATGAATGTCCCTATTGAGTTAGCCATCAAAATAGTGTTGATTGACATTGAGGTTGTCAACTCCAAACTTGATTACAAACTCCTCTTAGGACGTAGTTATATGTATGCAATGCGACTCGTTGCATCTATCATCTTTCGACTCTTGATGTTCCCCCATGATGGGAAGATCATGACCATCAACCAGCTGACGTACTATTATCCAAAGGGACCGACCACACTAGAACATTTCCTTATGACTATGGACACTACCATCGACAATGTTTCCATACCATCCCTGTCTGAGGCTAGCCCAGGTTTATTTTCTAGTGCTCCTATGAAAAACACCTTTTTGTCCTTACCACCTCCTCCTTCATCAATTGATATATTAGATTGTGCACTATCATATATGGTAGCATTCAGACCTCCTCGTAACCTCAATCCCAATATCAACCGCAGACCTTAGGGAATTATTGGGGTTCATTCCTTGTCCACACGATTCCCTTCCTCTTTCCATCATCCAGCATTTTGAGTAATCCTATCATGGCTACTCTCAACCTGCCTGGTTTCAATTTGGGTATTCATATGTGGTACCTTGATCCACCTACCCCGCCCTCGATTCCCCAAACTATGTTGACTCCCATTGAACCTATTGAGATGATGTCATTCCCACCTCCTGGTACACCAATGACTACTCCTGTACTCCCGCCCCCCCTCCTCTTAAGAATATTGGGGTAAAGATGCCCAAAGCAATGGCAGAACCATGTCCTCCTCCTACATGTACTTTATGTGATCTCTAAGGCCATGAGACACAAAATTGTCTCGATTTTCCTATCCTTCACACCCACATGCGCACTGTAGTCAAGACCGATGACTCTCTAGTTTTCAGCATACCAACCATACATGTAGTAAAGAACAAGTCACTATGAATTAACCATCCATGTGCCATTTGTGTCCTATATGGTCATTATTCACACCATTTCCAAAAATTTCCTAAGTACTGGTCACTCCTTAGTGACCTTCACAAGCACTCTCATGAGTCTGACATTACTGTCCTTGAGGAAATCCACCCTCTGGCCTCTTCCTCATACACCACTAACACCATTTACACAATCTCTACTTCGAGTACTCTTTCCTCCTCATCGACCATGGAAGATCCCCTTGATCTATCCCAATGCCACTTTCGTGATGACAAAGAGATCACCAAAACCGTCATCGGTTTTACCCCATTGAGTCACTTAGTCCATGGTGTGGAATCGGTTCTTCCCATTGAATGCTAGATTCCATCGCTCTGCCTTGTCGTCGAACTTCTCCATGATACTTCACCATTGTAACAATGCCTACTTATTCTTGAATAGACCAATGAGGACTGTCGTGCTTCTCTCCAAATGATCAAAGCAGCCAAAATTCGGTCAAAGTCCAACTATGACTCCCACATCCACCCACGCACCTTTAGCGAGGGGGGCCTAGTCCTCATCTACGACCAAGCCAATGATAAGATAGGGAAAGCAAAATTTGATTCCATGTGGTATGGCCCTTATGTCATCCATCGATTTCTCAGCAAGGGGGAATATCTCCTCACTGACTTGGATGGATACCTCTTGAAGAATCCCCGCAATGGGCTCTACCTCAATAGGTTCTATGCCTTAAGTTGCTCACTATGAGTACCCTTGTGTCATAGTTCTTAGTTTTTGTTTTGCATCATTCCATGAGTCTCACAGTTTGTTTCCTTGGTTTCTCTAGATGGATTCTACCTCACCTTTCTACATAGGTTTTATTGATGGAGGAAGTATATGGTCTCCTAATATCACCTCAGCTGCATGGGCCATTTATTCCACATCACATGAGTTGAGCCATATCGACGGAATGTGTGTTAATGTCACTCCCAACAACCAGGATGAGTTTGACGGTGTCGTTGGTCTCCTGACCGCCTCCCTCAACTTGGTTATTTTTTTCCTTGATGACTTCTTAGACTCCCAACTGAATAACTGCTACTGGGTATGTGATCCTGGCCTCTTTAGAAATTTCATGCACACTAGACACTTGGTTATAAATTTTGAATCCATTTCATTCATGCATGTTCTCATAAGTCTCAATAGTGTAGCAGAACAAATGGATAATGACGTTCTAGAGTGGCACATCAACCATCACATATAGGACATAAGTTGCATAATGCATCATCATATAATCATGCATACATATGTCATATACATCATATAGGCATCATCATAAAAAAGACTCATAAAAAGTGCATCCACATGCATATATATATATCATGTCATAATGTTCAGTACAAAATGAGAAGCTCCACAAGCTTTCTCGGTTGATCATACATATCATATGAAAAATTCCTCATGCTCACAAGCATTGGGGGAAGCATCACAAGCTTCTAGTCAGATTCATCCTCCTTAGACTTGGTGTCCTCATCTAATTCCTCCTCCTCATCAGAGCTCTCCTCCTCCATAGGCATGTCACCCTGTGTCACTGCTCTAACATACTCTGCAGCGACTGCAATCCTCCTCATAAGGGAGATACACTCTAGAGGAGCCCTATCACATGCAGTGATAATATCATCGTTAAGGTACTTCCACCCATCGTCGGTGACCCCCTCTATTAACATATCTATGTACAGACGTAGTGATTCCATTGTTGCATTCCAGCATCTCCTCTAGCTGTGAGCGGGTGGATCTAAACCCTCCACCCTGCCCCTGCGCAACTGGTAACCTGCTTGAGGGTGTGGTCCCACTTATGAATATGCACACATTATTTCATCAATATTTATCACACATGTGCTCCAGCTACCACTAATCTAGTAAACTATATATGAATGCAACCACAAAAGAATCATGTATACGTACCATCAAGTCCCTAGACCTGCCGTGGAGGTCGACGCATATTCAGGTCTCCCCCATAATCCATCCCAACATATGGATAGTTCTCTATGAGGACTAGAAGTTGCCACCAGTGTGAAAAAATATCACGAGTGACGAAGAGACCCACCAAGATGCATCCCTCTCTTATCATCATCTTGCACCACCTCATTACATGAGGCTCATGAGGTCCCCCATCACACACCATCAGATGCAGTCGCAGTGTAGGAATATTATCAAAGAAAAATGAGCACAAGAATGAGGGGAAACATAATCCCACTCCCACCGAGATAGCATAGTTCATCCCACATCAAACCACAGTCAAGTACATCTAGGCCAACCCATAGTAGGTGCTCCTCAGCACACTCTCTACCATCAATAGCTGACCTCCTGAGATCTTGTGCGACCCCGTCGATCCTAGTATGTGTAGCACCATGGTTGCCACTACTCGGGTCTCTAGTCTCTCGATGTTGCACACCAGTATGTACAACGTGTGAAAAAATGTTGAGGCATAGCAATGCTTGGCACAAAGGTCATCCATCGACACCCCCTTGGGAGCTTCGGTGTCATGTCATCGATCACATATAATAGAGAGAGGCCAGTCAGAAAGTATACATCTTGGAGGGTGATCTCCAAATGCTCACCCTAGATCATGAAATAATTAGCATCTCATTCCCAGTAGCTCACAATTTTGTCTACCAATAGTTTTGCTGAACGCATCAATGGGATCCGAAAGAATTTTAATAGCCCGCATCGGGCGATTGTATCCTGTATTACCCCATCATCATCCACCTCCCCTCATAGGTCCCCAATTTCTTTCTCTTTCCATGTGACTCGAGGAATCCTGCACATACACATAGTATCTATTAGACCTAGTCATGCAAATTCCTCATTTTGGGCTAGGTCACACCTATTTTCCCTTTTTGTGTGACCCAAGTCATGCAAAAAGGCTCAACAGGTGCGACTAGGTCGCTCTTATCCATTGAATAGGTATGACCTAGGCCGCACCTTTCTGCCCGACAAGTGCGACCTGGATTTCTCCTTTTCCTTTGAAAAGTGTGACCCGACCCAAGAACCCTTCAGGATAGGCCAAGGCCCCCATAGTGAGGAAAACCATAAACTAAACAACTAAAAAAGTCGGGCTTGATGAGAGCTCTTACCTACAAGTCACAGATAGGAAAACTGTCGGTTTAGTTGGAAGAAATCAATAGTTGTATTCTGGGGTACTCCACTCCAACTCAGCACTACACAATGAAAATGACAAGTGTCATGTGGTCCCCCCTATTTATAGGCCTCCATTTGGTCTAGTTTTTCTCCCATGCACCACAGAGTCATCCGATGTCTGTTTTCTACACCGTTCACAACACTGGGTTCGATTTTACATCCTTTATCTGTTGATGGGGCCCATGTCTTGAACTCTTTTATATAATTTTTGGGCCATTTCTTGGAATAACCTTGATTTACGTGCCACCACATGAATCACACCACGCACGTATTGGCATGTTCACGAGCCATCTGCTCCATCCATACTACAAAATTGGCCTTATTTTACTACCATCTGTCATCCCTTAAGGATTCCCCACTAGTGTTCCATTGTTATTTATATCAACCATGTTCCTAGCACCATTCCTTTTGGCACATCAAACACTTACTCCTTGCTTGACTGACCATTACGAAGTTTCTGTTAAGTTGTTTTGTGACTCCTAAGAGAATGAAAAGATTGTCGAGCATGCTTACTTCCTTTCACTCTTGTTAAAGTATTTGAAAGGGAATCTATCTAACCTTGTTGATATCCTTTTTAAAACTACATAGACTATCAAAATAAAAGGACTAAGGCTAGCACCTTTGAGCTAGGAACGTTTCCCTTTGTATCCTTTTATGCTTTGTTGGTAAATGGGACTGTAACTTAAAAGAAATATCATCATGGGTTGTCTTTAATCTCTTTTCTAGTCCTCTCATCAATAAAATATCGTCGAGCAAACTTGGTTTCATTCATGCTCATAAAATTATTTGAATGACCCTCTAGTCAGTATAGGTTTAACCTTTTCTGGCCTAGTTGGACTAATTACGGTAAAGAAGTCTCTATTCCCATTTCTATTTGGGGAGCTCTCCTTTGTACATTTTTATCATTTTTCAAGCTTAGGAGACTATCATATGAAAAAGATATCACACTAGACTCTTCTTCCTATTTTCAGACTCTCTAAAAATGAAAACACCATCGAGCATTTACTGTCTCGAGCTCGATAAAAATCCATGAGATAGTGTCATATTGAGCATACTTCTATCCCTTGTTCATACTCCTTAAACTATGAAGAAGGCCCACAACGGTGTCTCTAGGAGCCATCGCATATTGTATCACATTATGGTATCTTTCCCCCATTGGGTCTCCTTTGTTCAAAGTACTCTTCAATGAGTCTTGCATGGATCCCCTGGATATCACTATTTTAGTTACTCCCCCAAATATTTCCCATTGCAGTTATCTCCCTGATTTCCTAGCTATGATCCATTTCCCATGAGTCAATAGCATTTGTTGGTAGGTCATCATTTCCTTCATACTCTAAACAAAGCAAGTTTGAGTCCCTCATACTCCCCTTCCCCTATTCCCCATTTAGTGACTCATTCCCCTGATTGTTCCACATATTTGGTTATCCCCCTCGTGCTTCTATCAAGGAAACATCATTACCTTGTTAGTTTCAGGTATCCCTCTGTCGACGTCAACACATATATTCTAGAGGATAGAACCAGAGGTCCCTATATCCTGGTTTCATCCACCTCATTGATGTGTTCCTTGGACCACTTGAAAGTAGTCATCATTTCCTTTCGGATTGGTTGTGTCTCACGAGCTCAACTCCAGCTACATCATCGCACTATTGAGATTCGTACAGGGTATTGGTCCTTTCATTATTTGTTCGAAGACCCGAGTTGTCACCTAAATCTAGCACATTGGGGACTCTACTATGGGACCCATGCAGTTTCATGTCCCTTGTTATTTTCGGGTTGTGTTGGCGACAGTTTTCGGAAGCCCCCAGTGTCATGCTTCCATGTATCTCTAGTACTTGATGCTATATATTGTACCATAGATATTTTGACTCTCAGTCATTGAGTCCCTCCATTTATGTACACCTCTAGATCCAATAGATCATCAGTTATTATGGAATTGCATTCTATGAGAATGCCATTGTTCCTATGTATCAGTTCTTCATATCATTATTCAGCCTCGCATTGAGGCCACCATTATGTATCATCAGTTGTATATGTATTGATTGGATACCATTATTTGAGCCTTGATTCCCATTTTTATTTTTTGACATTGTTACGAGCATATGTATGCCTACCTCATCCATATGCATGCTAGACACTATATGCACCTCATCCATTTTTGAGAAGAAACGCAAACCAAAATCCATCATAGTTCGAATGAGGAGACTCCATTTCTCTGTAGTACTCTCTAGTCTCCCCACCATTGTCAGCATTTTCCCACGATCCTATGATTTCTATCGGCCATACGATGAGCTCCTTCCCTCATACATCATGGAGAAATATGTTAACACTAAAAATTGTTCACCTAGCTCTCCATGGTCTAAACCATATTCATACATCATATTCCCACCATTATTTCCTCCATGTTTACCTTCACAACTATATTTCCACTACATATGGTCCAAAAAATTAGTATTCCTTCCCCATAAATGAAGGCGAGTTGAACATTTAATGTGATTTATCCCCACTCTCTCCAAAAAGGGCCAAAAAACTCTAAAAAATTAGAATGAGTCAAAAATTCATAGATAAATACCATGGATAATAAAATACCATGGGTCAAAAACCATTGGACCATCCTATAAATACATTGTGAAGGACTCCCTCAAAACACTTTTTGTCATTTTATTTCAGTCACATCATTCACTTTTATGCCATTATTCCCATATCTTGCCATATCTTCCACCACGATGTACGTTGAGCTAGCTATGCACCCATTTGGATCCATTTTCCCATTTGACAATCATTCATGGAAGAGGCTGGAGAAACAAACCATGGAGTTGCAGGACCATCTCCTCGGGACAGCTATGGTGGCCCACATTTCATAAAAAGGTATGAATGTTGTTTTATTTGTTAGTTAATATTATATATCTGAAAAAACCTAAAAATATTGTTATTGTTGTTTTGCTTCATGTTATTATTGTTGAATTCTACCCTACGATCTGCATTATCTAGGGTTGGTGCATTTGCATGTAGCTGGGGAGAAATCCCCACTACACTACTTAGTAGGCCCGAATAATTTAGACGGTACCGTAGAGAACATGACACTTTTAGTGATGTTCATTAAAAGTTTGTTTCCATGTGTACATAACACCTTTCTAGTGGGAAAGAGAATATCAACATTTTTTTGTCACTGCTAGATTCTTATTGATCTTGGATACTAGGAGAGATTTTTTTTGGAGCATTCAATTTCCTTCCTCTACCCATCATGTTACCTTAATTCTAGATATTTCCACACATTATAGCCAAAATTGGCACTTATCTATCCGTGACGACACTTACATGTTTCGGTCACATGACCACACTTGCATGACTACACTTCATGAACTTATTATCGTTCACCAAAAGGAAATTCAATGGATGTAAGAGACATATTTGGGACCCATGTAGCATCCCCCACCTATTTATTGGTTCATTGGATACTTAAGAAGTTGATGAACAAGTTTCTAGACCAAATCATTCCCTAAAAACCTCTAGAAAACCCCTAACGATTGCATTTTTAACCAAAAACATTGGTTCCTAGTATTCCACTAGTGTTTTTTAGCTCGCACATGCTAGTTTCCAGTGTTCCACTAGCATGTATCCTTAAATAATGCTCACAAAATATGAAAAACTTCGAAATTGGGTGGTTTGGGTGGTTTTGGAACTACCTCCTCGGTTGTAACTATTTCCTCCTTGACCTTATCTCTTCCATTTTCTATACAAGAGAGGGAGAGGGGACCATCAAAGGTACTTGGCCTTTAGTATTGTTATGCTTGAAAATTTTGGACTCTCATCCCCTTTACTTATTCCCTAGTTGTCATCTATCTTTATTGCAGAGCTTGGAAGTTGGGATTCTTGGAGGAGAGAAGCAAGTGATCTAGATTGAAGGTTTCATGAGGTGCCTTGATTGATGAGAAGGTATATTTTGTACTTTTTTCATTGATTAATAAAGATTTGGAATTCTTCCCTTTCCAAATCATTGTGTATGTCTCTGATTTTGATTATATGTTGATTCTTATGATATTAGGGTTTCATGTTCTTTTGAATATCAATGTTTTATATGTAGTCAAATTGGTTTGAGCAAGATTTGAAGTGGTTTTGTAGGTCCCTTTATTGGAGAGAAAGAGGAGGACTTAAGGAAAGGATTGGATCAACCCTCAATTTGCAAGGTACAAACCCTCCTAACCCTTGATATTTTGCTTAATCATGTTAAAATAATGTAACTTCAAAGAATATTCTACTTGTACTTTACATTATTATTATTCCTCATTTGGGAGATGTCACTGATGTAAAAGGTCATGAGGTAAACCCTCCATTGTAAGTCGAGTCAATAGTACCTAGAAAAGAATAATAAAATATTATTGTGAGATTTTCTAGGTAGGTCGGCCCTGTCACTTAAATAGGTCAGCCCAGTTAGGTTAAATGTTAGTTGGGAATATTGGTATAAATATGGAGGCGCCCTCCCTCATTTATACACACTCACTCACACTTGTATTGCGCAAGATAGAGAAAGAAGGAGGGACACATAAGGAGGAGGACTAGTGTCTTTGTTGTTTAGATATTATGATTAGGGTTCACTCTCTCTCTCTTTCTCTCTCTCTGAGACCTTGTTCTTTGGTCATTGCATTCTGGTAATCTATATTGAGGAAGTTTTTTTGGGTTTTTTCCCCTTAGGGTTTCCCAGGGTAAATTGTTGTGTACCTTGTGATTGTGTTTCTTTTAATGTTCTTCTTTATGTTTTTATTATGAAAATTTATTAAATTCTTATCAACTTAGGAATTAATATATGGAATCATAGAAAACTTAACATGGTATCATAGCTAGCTTGAAAACAAAATCTTTCATGAGGTAAATCTCTCTCTCCTTCTCCGGACAAGAAAAATAGGGTTTTCTACTAAAGTG
This sequence comes from Pseudotsuga menziesii, assembly GCA_001517045.1. Lineage (NCBI taxonomy): Eukaryota > Viridiplantae > Streptophyta > Pinopsida > Pinales > Pinaceae > Pseudotsuga > Pseudotsuga menziesii. Next base: position 10,244 of record LPNX010294866.1, on the reverse strand, counting down.
GAATTTTTGAGTGCATGTGACATAGTGAAGTGACCCCTCCTAGGTGAATATTTTGGCACCAATATCAAAATTTTTTAGTGGGAAAATACTCCAAAGAGCCAAGCCCTAGTTTGGATTGGAACCGGAAAACCAAAAAACATCTTTTGGTAAGTACAATCTTCATTTCTGAGAAATTTCAATTTTTTTCATTTTCCTTCTCTAGAACAAAATGTCTCCAAGCATTAAGCTTGATGACAATTTGGAAGGCATAGTAAACTTATGATCTTGGAAATACAGAATATGACTCATTCTAGAAGAGAATGATCTTGCAAATTTTATTGATAAAGTTGTGTCGGAGCCCGAAGAATATGAAGCAAAGGGAAAGTACAAGAAATACATGATTAGAGCCAAGAGGATCATAACATATTCTATCAAGGATCACTTGATTCCTCAAGTATCCTCCAAGGATATACCTAAGGATATTTTTTATGCCCTACCAATAATGTATGAAGCAAGAAACCTTAATTGGAAGATGAACTTGAGATCCCAACTCAAAATTACAAATATGAGCAAGGGTGAATCTATCCACGAATACTTCACAAGGGTCTCTCGATTCAAAGAACAACTACTAGAAGCAATTGAAGACAAGATTGATGAAATTTAACTAGTAATGACCGCTCTCAATGGTCTTAGTAGACTACACGTAGACTATGGGATTCCTTTATCCATACAATATGTGCAAGGAAGGAAATCCTACAACTTGATGTCCCATGGGAAGAATGTGTTCAAGAGGAAGCTAGAGTAGCTAACCGAGAAGCACTACTTAGATATTATGACCATGCTCTAGCTACTCATACTAGAAGAATAAAAGGAAAAAAATATTTCAAGAAGGAAACTCATAAGGGTCTTGTCCTCCTAGGAATTATCAAAAGAATAAAAAGGGAGATTACAAGAAGAAAAATTTATCCTCTTATCAATGTTACCATTCTGAGAAGATAGGACACATTTTGAAAAATTGTGCAATAAAGAAAGAAGAATATAAGAGGAAGAATAACAAAAGACATCATGCTCACTTAGCCGAAGAAGAACAAGAACAAGAAGAACCTCCCATGAATTTAGTAAAACAAGAAATTGAAGAATATGTTCTCTAGAATATGTATTTGTGATTGGGATGGAAGAAGGTGGCATGTATAAATTGAAAGGTCAATCAGAAGCAACCTTGATTCATGATACTACAATTCCATGTGAACTATGGCATAGAAGGCTTTCTCACATAAACTACAAATCCCTACCACATGTGAGAAAGGTAGTCATAGGTCTACCAGACCTAGAGATTGATCATGAAGGAGTATGTAAAGGATGTGTGAAAAGGAAAGAACATAAAAAATCCATTTCTGAAGAGTGATGACAAGTCAGAAGGAATATTGGAACTTATACACTTAGATGTATGAGGTCCAATGCATTCAACATATTTAAGTGGGTATTTATATTATGTAACTTTCATTGATGATTACTCTTGTAAGACTTGGCTTATTTACTTTTTAAAATCAAAAGTTGAAGTGTTAGAAATTTCAAGGAATTCAAAGCTTTGGTAGAGAATCTTTCAGAAAGAAAGATCGAGACACTCAATCTAGATAATGGAGGAGAGTATACTTCAAATGAATTTGGAAACTTCTACAAATATGTCAGTATTAAGAGGGAACTTACCACTCCCTACAATCCACAACAGAATGGTGTTTCTGAAAGGAAGAACCGAACCATTATGGAAGCAGTGAAGGCTATGATCCATGATCAAAATCTTCCTATGCACTTATTGGATGAAGCAGAAAGGACAATAGTATATGTCCATAACAGAATATCACATAGTGCACTTGGGTTCAAAACCCCTAAAGAAATGTTCACACAAAATAAACCAGAGATAAGTCACCTCAAGATATTTGGTTGTACAGTGTTTGTTCATATTGCAAAAGAGAAAAGAACTAAGTTGGATCCGTTTGGAAAGAAAGGAATATTTGTTGGGTACTATGAGGCCTTCAAAATCTATATACCAAGTTACCATCATATGTAAATTATAAAGGATGTAACCTTTAATGAAGATAAAACTCTCAAGAAATTGAGAAAGTTCCAAATTGAAGAAACATATGAATAAGTTGTAGCTCCCAGAGTTGCAGAACCGATGAAAGAAGTTGCACCTTCTCCTAATGATGAGATCCTGGAAGAACATGATATGTTGGATCCCCAAGAAATTCTCCACATGAATATCTTCCACAAGATAAATCCATCTTAGGATCATGATATTATTCAAGAATCAGAAAGGTATGGTGCTCCAAAAGGCTCCACAAGGTAGAGCAATACGCCAAATCCATTTCCTAGTTATGTGGCTTTGATGTGTGATCTTGTAGACAAAGAACCTACTTGTTTTTAATAAGTTTTTAAAAACAAAGAATGGGTAGAATCCATGATAGAAGAATACCAATCCATAATGAAGAATGATGTGTGGGAAGTAGTTCCCAAACCAGAAGGTAAAAGTGTGGTATCTTCCAAATGGATCTACAAGATAAAACATTCAGTCGATGGAAGTATTGATAAGTACAAAGCTAGATATGTGGCTCGTGGATTCTCTAAAAAGGAAGGAATCGATTATGAAAAGACATTTTCTCATGTAGAAAGGTACACTTTGTCAAAACCCCAAATTTTTCACAAAATTTTAAAATTTTTGAGTTAACAATAAATGCTAAAACCTGCGGTTTACTAACAACTAACAGTTGGCATAAAAGAAACAGTTAAGCTAATAGTTTCATTAAATTATAAAATAACTTAACAATTTTTTTTTTTTTGTATAAGAATAAAAATCTCTTTGTGTGCTATTTGCTTCAGTTTACTGATTAGTTCTTTTATGTCAGTAGGTGGAATCTACTTTTGAATCCGGGGCTTACTTAGCATTCGTGCTAACGCAGATGAATATTGTTTCTTACAGGTTTTTACAGGTATGATCGATCGAGTATGTTTTTAAAATATCCTTTAGTGTCAGCTGTATTTGTTTGCAAATTAAAAAGATAGAACAATAAGCTGCTAAACACTAGACAACTCCTGTAAAGTAAAATCATTTGATTTTCATCAGTTGTTCAAGTAAACAAGCTTGGAAATAAATAACGACAGTACAACATATTTGCGACTCTAACACTAGAATCTCAGTTACAAGTATTTCAACTTTAGTCTAAGTAATTTGTAATACTTATAAACATTGTTTTTGATAATATTATGCAATAGTATCTTATATTTCCTGTGTATTTATTGTCCTTTAATTTGTTTCTACAAGATACTTACAGCCTATTATCTTTTGAACAGTAAAAACCTTTGAGTGTAGAATTATGGCCGTCATACCCTTTTGTATGAGCTTATGTTCACCACTAGTAGATTCCCTAGTCTGGATCTGTATTCTATTAAATTTTGAATTTAATATGATCATTTCTATTCCAATTATCAGTTTTACCTCTGTAATTATCTTACTGTCCACTAGACATTACGCATGAGCATAAAGCCAAGTTGAGTATACTCTCAAGTATTATCAAAGTAATGTCTCTTAACTATGTGATAGAATTTCGTGATAACATTCTTCTCTTCCGCTTTGTACTACTCTATAGCTTTGATGCTAAATGATTTATCAAATCAAGTAATCTCGTAGATATGCATAATCGACTTGTTCGATATACATTCAATCTACAAATAGTTTGTTATTATAACTTATTTAAATCCAGCCTTTAAATTATTTTTCATTATTACAAGGTACTATCTATAAGTATTAGACTTGTAATATTTTTATGGCAAAAAGGGAATACTATACATAGGCTATAGTTTAACTTTGTTGTTAGAGACACTATAGTCATGCCATAGTTTACATGCACTCTTTTATAACTATAATAAAGACTTAAACTTTAACCTACTCTATAAACAAAACATATATTACATGAATTTAATCTTCTCAATACAATGTTAGAGTAAGGTCGTGCCACCCAATTGAATGTTATGGTAATGTTCAATATATGACATTATAATGTCGTTGGTAGCAAGGGTTTATGTTTAATATTTATACGTGACACAATGCTTGGTCAACGTAATCCCTCCACGATGGTAAACTTGTGATTAGGTTGATATAATACTCGGTGCAAATGATAAGTGATTTGGTTACGAATTATTGGGTTGACACTATGGTTTAACCACGCTGCAATGATCAAATAATTGATAAAATGCTCCATGCAAGAACTATAGGACATGACCCTCGCTGCATGGATAAATTTGTGGCTACGTGGTTGAATTTTGTCCATGTCTGGAAAATATATAATGCACTAGAAACCTAACTCAACGCATTCTTGCTCTGCAGTTCACGCTGGCTCTAGGGTTGCTTGGCTTGTCTCTCATGGTGGTCGTCGTTCTCCTAGTTACTGTTGCCTTGTACCTTGATTCCATGTTGCCTCCGTTCTCCATTGTGTGGTTTTGATTGCTAGTTATTTCTCTGCAAAATGTGGAGTTATCCTTCCTCCTACCTTCGTTTTGTTGCCTATGAAACCTTCTTCCAAAGCTCGTGTAGCGTAGTGATTGCGTCAGTTTTCCTTTTCGGCTCTTCGTGGCTCGCCACTGTGTGAGGTTTTTAGGTTGTTGGGTTTCCAATGGCACCACTGGTAGGTGACAGTGCCTCATGAAGTAGTTCGTTGTTCGAACACTGATAGGTAAATTTTATAATGACATTTTCTTTCATTTACTGCAAGTTTATATAGAATAATTTAAGCTATAATGCTTAAAACGTTTTACTAACAGGGGTTTTTTCTTACTGCAGGTGCTCGTCGAAGTGAAGATTTTTACAAGGGATAAGGAGACAGTCCTTGCAACAGTCGTGGCTCGTGTTCAACCTCGGGTAAGCCCTGTGGTCTGAAAGATGGTTTATCCCTTATTTAAGGTTAGGGTGGTCGTTGAACTCGCCCAACATTTTGAAAACTCTCTCTTGTCTTGTCACGAGTTATGTTAAGCTTTTTATTGTTTTACAGGTTGTTTGGAAGAATATTTAAATTCAAACCCTTGATAGGGTGAATGCAATTTGTATTGTGCACAGTAAACAGTCGAAGCTTTGGCTTCACAGTCGGTTTTTAGGTTTGTAAATTTTGTAAAAGTAGAACAGTTATAAACTTGTTTTAGTTGTTAGGAGCTTATGCTATACTCTGTATAATTTAGGGTTTTTACCCTTCCCGAATATTAGTGAAGTTTAACTCTGTTGAGCAATTTTTGTAAGGATTTTATATATATTAAAATTTAAGGCTGATACTTACAGCCATGATGTAAATCTTGTTTGTTTAATGGAAATCATAAGTTATGGTTTGACCTGTAAAAACCCTTGTTCTGTTTATACTAATCTTATGATAATAATTATATGGTTTTCTCTATTTTATTCTATCTGTCCTTAAAGGACTGTGAGTAGATTATTTGAATATTTAATGATGGTTATAAAATTGTTATAATTTTGGTTATTATGTATGTACTTGTAATGTAATAGTTTTTAAGGGTTTGAACCCCGACATTTAGATGTATACTATTATCAATAGACTCTGTTTCCTTTGTAAATGCATTTACACCTGTTAATCAATAATGTAATTTATTTTTGTTACATAATAATTTTAGTCAGTGGTTTAAAAATAATTTAACCTGTGTATAACCTAAGTTACTACAGTACTAAAAGTATTTATAATTTATGCTCAGAATATGAGCTAGGGTTTACTCCCTTTTAACTTAAATAGGATATTGATTCCTATGTTATTATCTTGTAATTTTTATTATTGTTGTACAGTTTTTCTTGAATTTGTTTTTATAAATTATTAATCTATAATTGTCACTGTTTAAGGATAATAATAATATTATTTTATATTTATAATACTATTATTTAAGTATAATATATATTCTTAAGTTATGTTGGTTCTTATTTGTATAGTGATTACGACTGAAAGCAGTCTGTAATATTTGTGTTAGTTAATTCAATTGTATCTGTAGACTTACTTAGAGAACAATAATAAAAAAACCTTCTAATCTGTCAGTATTTTTTTTATAATTATACTATCTGCAAAAGTATAAGAATAGTTTATAATACTAACTTAAAACCCTAAGTTACTACTATCCTTTAGCTATTAAAACTAAGAAAGGAATAATGTAACCTTTATCATATTATTAACTATAGTTCAGATAGATGCAGGAAGAGTAGTTGTAACTAAAAGAAGAAAATAAGCTATCAGTGTCATTTTTATATCTCTTCCTAACATAAGTTATTAACTTTCAACTGATAATACTAATTCTTCTATTTTCAATGTAATAGTACAGTTTATGGAAATAGAAACTGTGTAGAAAATAATTTATAAAGTTTAACCTACTAAAGTCATTCAGTAATATAAGTAATGTTCTGTAATAACATGCTATTTACACAGTCTATTTCTGATATCATGTCTGCAAAACAAATTAATAAACTTTCTAGAATTCAACTATCTACTGAGAAGTATCATTTCATTACTCTGAAAACATAAATATTTGATTCATTCATATTCCTATCATACTTCATTTACTTAAACAAACTACCTGTGCTAGAGTACGATCTGGATTACTCCAGATGGGGAAAAACACAAGTAGGATTTATCTTTCATCACAGTACAGATTCAGTCTAGAATAACTAAGAGATTTCAACACATCAAAACATAACATCGTTCAATACTCGCTCATACACAGAGATAAACTATAACACAAAAATTAAAAGATAATGGAACCTGTCTTTAAAGCTAGATGACAACAGCAATGGGAGGCCGTTCCTCCCTATGAATTCTTGGAGAGCACTCAAACAACGACTTTTCAGGACCCCCGAGCCTGTTCTGGTCTCCTTGGTTGGAACTAGGTGGAGCAATGAACAAATTACCAATCCTGAGACTCAATACCAACTCTGCCTACTGCAGTAAGATCTTTCAGCTGCAAAGCTGTACTAGATCAACTTCCTGCAGTTTTACCCCTCAAACACCTTCCTTCCAATTTTCCCTTTCCCAATGAATTCCTTGAAGTGCATTCACCTGAATGATTCTTCTCCTGGAATGAGAAGCCTCAGTTCTCTACATTGGGCATTTTTAATAAGATTGCCTAGGTCTTTTTGGGTTAGTTGTCATTAATTAAGCCACCTGCTCTGATCCCACTTTCTTGGGGGATCATGACCCCAAATGTAGGGAAGTTGCCACCTGCAACATAGGAAGTGTTTAAGGATACTGCCACTTGTCTTTTTTCTCTCCACCTAGTTCCTTCCACCAACTTGACCAGTAACACTCTTTTTAACAGCTCTCCCAGGTTGTTGTCTCCACTTTTATTTATTTAAAATTAAATATTCAGGATTACATTCCATATCCTTGACTCTGCTGAGTCATCAGTTTCCACTTAGCATTAAATTTAACATAATGTCTGGGAATAAAATCAAAATAAGATAACATTATTTTACAAAATTGGGGCATGTGACATACACACCCCCTTAGAATATAACATCGTCCTCGATGTTATTTATTCCTCATCCTCCGAAGTTTTCTGGAACAGAATTGGATATGCATATCGTATCTTACTTTCCAATTCCCAGGTGGCTTCTTCAGGACTAAGGTGCTTCCATTGCACCTTCACCTATCTAATGGTGTGGTTCCGAAGTGTAATTTCCCTCCTCCCAAGGATACAGTCCGGTTCCACCTGTACAACATTCCAATTAACCACATGAGCAGGATCATGAACATATTTATTTAAAACGGAAATGTGAAAAACATTATGTACTCTTAAGTTACGTGCTAATGCTAACTTATAAGCTACTTGACCAATCCTAAACATAATTTCAAATGGACCACAGTAACGAGGTGCCAATTTTGAACAACTCCCTAGTCTTAGAGAGCTCTTCTTGGGCCTTACCTTGATGAACACATGTTCACCTACCTAGAACTCCTTTGGAGTTCTTTTCAAGTCTTCTTGACTTTTCTGTCGATCCTATGCCACTTTTAAATTTCCCTGCACTTGTTTCACAATTTCCTCCATTTCTTTCAACAATTCTGGACCTAATACCAGTCTATCTATTGGATTACTCCAAGAGATAGGAGTATTACATTTTCGTCCGTATAAAATTTCAAATGGACTGAATCTAGCTGATGTCTGATAATTATTATTATATGCAAATTCTACTAGATGTAAATAGTCTTCCCACTTACCTGGTTGATCTTTCACATGCATTCTCAATAAGTCTTCCAGTACCTGGTTTACCCTTTCAATTTGTCCATCTGTTTGAGGATGGAAAGAAGTACTGAAATTCAATGTTGTATTTAATCCTTTAAACAAGGACTTCCAGAAGTTTCCTGTGAACTTAGGATCTCTGTCTGAGATTATGACTTTTGGTACTCCATGTAATCGAAAAATCTACTTTAGAAAAATATCAGCTATATTGGCAGCCTTGTAAGTAGTTTTAACAGGTATAAAATGAGCTGCCTTGCTTAACTTATCAACCACTACCATAATAGAGTCATTCTGATTCTGATTTCTAGACAGTCCAGTAATAAAGTCTCGACTAATCACTTCCCATTTCCAGCTAGGAATAGGTAAAGGCTATAGCAAACCAGCTAGGTGTTGGTGTTCAATTTTTACCTGTTGACATTCTAAACACCTTGCAATATATTCAGCTACTTCAGTTTTCATATTTGGCCAAAAATACTCTTTTCTTAGCATGGTTATAGTCTTTTGATAACCTGGATGACCTGAATATGGTGTTTTCTGGATTTCATCCAGAATTAACAGCTTGACCTTAGGTACATTAGTTATATACAGTTTATCTTTATACAGTAAAAATTCTTTTTCATTTAAACTATAACCTTTTATTAAGTTTTATGTGGGGTTTTCCTTAGCTTTAGCTTGCAATTTCTGATAAATTTCATCTTGTTTTACCCCTTCTTTAATTTGTTCATCTAATTTTGAAACGTAAGTGTTGATTGCTGTTGCAAAATTCAACCTTGCGTTCCTACTTAATGCATCAGCAAATTTATTTTCTTTACCTTTTATATGCTGGATTTCAAAATCATACTCACTTAAGAAAGCTAACCACCTAGCTTGTCTAGCATTTAAATTGGGCTGATCTAAAATATATTTCAATCCTTTATTATCAGTCATTAAAACAAATTTTCTGTCGATTAGGTGGTGTCGCCACATCTTTAAGGCATGTATCACAACTGCTAGTTCCAGATTATATGTTGCGTAATTCTTTTCATGTATTTTTAACTTTATAGACTCATAGGCAATAACATGCCCTTCTTGAGTCAGAACACCACCTAAGCCTTCATTACAAGCATCAGTGCATACTACAAACTCTTTATTAGGATCCGTTATTCTTAAAATAGGTGCATTAGTTAATAAAGTTTTTAACCTCTTAAAGCTTTCTTCACAATTCTGGTTCCAGCCAAACTTCTTTCCTTTCTTTTGCAAGGAAGTTATCAGATTGGCTATCCTCGAAAAGCCTTCAATGAACCTCCGGTAGTCACCAGTGATGCCCGTGAAAGATCTAACATCCGTTACATCTTTGGGAACCGTCCAATCTTCGATTTCCCGTATCTTTTCAAGATCTACGGAAATTCCTTCCTTGGTAACTACATGACCTAAATACTGAATCTTATCCTTTAAGAAGTCACACTTACTAAATTTTGTGAAGAGTTGATGTTCTCGCAACTCTTGCAAAACAATTTTTAGATGTTCTTTATGTTCTTCTTCAGTTTTTGAATAGATTAGGATGTCATTGATAAACACGACCACAAACTTATCTAAATACTTATGCATTATGTTGTTCATTAAACACATAAAGACAGCTGGGGCGTTAGTAAGCTCGAATGGCATTACGACAAATTCGTAGTGACCATATCTTGTTCTAAAGGTTGTCTTGAAGATGTCTTCATCTTTAATCCTCACTTGATGATATACTGACCTTAAATCTATCTTCGAAAACACCGTAGCTCCACGTAGTTGATCAAACAGATCATCTATGCGGGGCAACGGATATCAATTTTTGATAGTCATCTTGTTTAGCTGATGGTAGTCTATGCATAATCGCATAGTTTCGTCTTTCTTTTTGTTAGGTATAACTCCCGATTTGATTATCTATTCCAATGCAAAATCCTATACTTATACAAATCTCCTGGCGGTTGGGTTTCACCTTCCGCTCAGCTGGTTTAGCTTCCTATCTATTC